>CP136881.1:1692638-1697638 GCA_033000465.1 Sciaenops ocellatus | reverse complement strand
CTCGACGGCCTCGTGACGTCACAGCTGGATGACACAAATATGAGACATCATATATATTATATTATATTATATTATATTATATTATATTATATTATTTGTCATATATGAGTCATCATATATAACATATAGCATGGAGCAGGCCCTCCAACAATGTGTTGAATCTACAGTTTTAGTGGCTCTGTGTAGGTGCTGATTGCAACTCCCTCAGCTCACTACAGTGACCATGTACAAGTGCACGACAGTCTGTGTCTACAGTCTGTTTAGTTTGTCTGTTCTGGGCTCCTGTAGAAACATGGAGGACTCATTCTGAGTCGAATTAATCAGCTGATCAGAGTTATTAATCTGACACAGTCGACCTTTAAGAATAATTCCTGACATCTGTTTGGTGGCGTGTTCAGTGCGTTCACATGTCGACCCGATGGTGGCGCTACATGAACCTCATTTCATCACAGGCCGACAGCTGTGGAGATATTCAACATGTGTAAACTATAAACACGTTTAACGGAGACGAAACTCTGACACAGACATGAAACATCCATCAGTTCAGGTAAAGTAATAAAGTAATAAAGAAAGAAGAAGAGAAACACTGAAAGAGAGAACAAAATAAAATAAAATAAAATAAAAGCTAAAGATACAATCTATAATATTTTACTTTAATAATCTGAAGAAGATTATAACATAAATAAAAATAAATTTATTATTATTATATAAATTATTATTAAAAGAAATTGAAATGAAAAGAAAAATAAGAGAAAACATTTATTTTTTAATTTTTATTTTCTGATTTTTTTAAGTTAAAATCTTTAAATTATTTAATTTTTTAATGAATTTAATGTAATTTTAATCATCTTTAATCTTTAATTAATAATCAGCTGTTTGATGCTCAGTGTGAACACTAGAGGGCAGCAGAGACACAAAAACCTGCACTCAGTACTGCGACTGCCTACTACTACCCACTCAGAGTACTACTGCAAGTACTGAAGTACCAGTACTGCAACTACGTACTACTACCCACTCAGAGTACTACTGCAAGTACTGAAGTACCAGTACTGCAACTACGTACTACTACCCACTCAGAGTACTACTGCAAGTACTGAAGTAGTACTGCTGCTCAGAGTACTACTACAAGTACTGAAGTACTGCAAGTACTACTGCATGTACTGATAGTTATAAATTAATGAGTAAAAAAAGTTCAAGTTGATGCAAAAATCCAGAAATATAAAATACAAATATTGATCAGCTGATCAGAATAATAATACATTTGTTAAATATTCTGTGAACTCTGAACTGACGAATACTTTGTTCTGTATATTCCTCCTTTCATATTAAAATATATATAGTGTATATATATATGAAGAAGAAGAAGAGATACTTTATTAATCCCTCAACGGGGAAATTTTATTTACATGCATTTTAACCCGAACGAACACACAAAGGGCTCATAGACATGCAACGTGGAGAGAGCTGGTGGAGTGATGGGCAGCCCCCTGAGGAGCGCCCTGCGAGCAGTTGGGGGGTTCGGTGCTTTGCTCAAGGGCACCTCGGCAGTGCCCAGGAGGTGAACTGGCACCTCTCCAGCTACCAGTCAACCTTCCATACTATGGTCCAGTATGCGGCCACCCTCCGGTTCCCAAGACAAGTGTCTATGGACTGAGATATATATATATATAGTTTATCTTTTTGACTTGTTATGCATTAAAAACACAAAGACAAAAAAACTTGATGCTGACATTCATGTCAGTGTTTGAATATAATAAATATAAATAATATAACATTCAGTGTTTTGTTTGATTTGATTATTTTATTTGAATCAGTCAAACTTTATTCATGTTGCACATTTCATAAAGAACAAAGCTTCATGATCGTTCCTCTCCGAGTGAACTGACTTCATAATTTCTGAATATTTCATTTAATATTCAAACTGCAGGAAGTTTGATGATGATTTCATCACTGATGAGTTGAAACATTTCTCTGTTTGATATTTTTACATACAAACTTCATGTTCTTCTTCTGACAGCTTCACTGTTGACCAGAGAGTGAAGCTCTGTGATTATAGTTTGTGCTCAGGTCTTCACTGAGTCCTCATCCTGAAACTATCAGAGAAACTTTACAAAGAAACTTTCCTTTATTTTTCTTTCTGAGTTTCTTTCTGCGTTTTTTAAACGTTTTCCAACAAACCTTAAAATCAAGAAATCCTCGTGACCTCTGTGAAGCTTTGGTGACCTCTGAGAGTGAACAAGACTAATGCAGTGTGTGTGTGTGTGTGTGTGTGTGTGTGTGTGTGTGTGTGTGTGTGTGTGTCGTCTCATCCTGTCTGTCTGTCTGCTGTCCAGCAGATGGAGGCAGAGACTTGAACATGAACAAGTTCAGCTGCAGATTAAAATCATCCATCGATAAACGATGATCACAAACAGACGGACAGAGAACGTGAATATGATATTTAACGTGTTGAACATGAACAGAGATGTGACATGTGACATTGTTGTTTTTACATGTGATTTGTTTGAAATAAATATAAATCAGAAACAGATCGTCATCAAACATTGAAATATATATAAAGTGCTTTGTTTGATGTCATACTCATATAATAATAATAATAATAATAATAATAATAATAACCTTGATGATGTTTTGTCTGTCATGAATTTATAAACTCAATGAAATGTTTATTATTGAGATCCAGAGGAAGTATTCAGATACTTTAATGAAGTAAAAGTACAAAAACATACAAATATGTGTGTACTAAACCTGGACATAGTCTCCGTGACATCCCCGCAGACTGTCTAAAACCTGGACGTAGTCTCCGTGACATCCCCGCAGACTGTCTAAAACCTGGACGTAATCTCCGTGACGTCCCCGCAGACTGTCTAAAACCTGGACGTAGTCTCCGTGACGTCCCCCCGCAGACTGTCTAAAACCTGGACGTAGTCTCCGTGACGTCCCCCGCAGACTGTCTAAAACCTGGACGTAGTCTCCGTGACGTCCCCGCAGACTGTCTAAAACCTGGACGTAATCTCCGTGACGTCCCCGCAGACTGTCTAAAACCTGGACGTAGTCTCCGCGACGTCCCCGCAGACTGTCTAAAACCTGGACGTAGTCTCCGTGACGCCCCCGCAGACTGTCTAAAACCTGGACGTAGTCTCCGCGACGTCCCCGCAGACTGTCTAAAACCTGGACGTAGTCTCCGTGACGTCCCCCCGCAGACTGTCTAAAACCTGGACGTAGTCTCCGCGACGTCCCCGCAGACTGTCTAAAACCTGGACGTAGTTTCCGTGACTTCCCCGCAGACTGTCTAAAACCTGGATGTAGTCTCCGTGACGTCCCCGCAGACTGTCTAAAACCTGGATGTAGTCTCTGTGACGTCCCCCCCGCAGACTGTCTAAAACCTGGACGTAGTCTCCGCGACGTCCCCGCAGACTGTCTAAAACCTGGACGTAGTCTCCGTGACTTCCCCGCAGACTGTCTAAAACCTGGCATAGTCTCAGCGACGTCCCCGCAGACTGTCTAAAACCTGAACGTAGTCTCCAAGACGTCCCCGCAGACTGTCTAAAACCTGGACGTGGTCTCCGCGACGTCCCCGCAGACTGTATAAAACCTGGACGTAGTCTCCGTGACGTCCCGCACAGACTGTCTAAAACCTGGACGTAGTCTCCGTGACTTCCCCACAGACTGTCTAAAACCTGGACGTAGTCTCCGCGACATCTCCGCAGACTGTCTAAAACCTGGACGTAGTCTCCGCGACGTCCCCGCAGACTGTCTAAAACCTGGACGTGGTCTCCGTGACGTCCCCGCAGACTGTCTAAAACCTGGACGTGGTCTCCGTGACGTCCCCGCAGACTGTCTAAAACCCTGGACGTAGTCTCCGTGACGTCCCCGCAGACTGTCTAAAACCCTGGACGTAGTCTCCGTGACATTCCGCACAGACTGTCTAAAACCTGGACATAGTCTCTGTGATGTCCCGCACAGTGTGGTGGCTCTGGTCGTGTCCATCTTGGCAGTCCTGCCTCCGTCGGCTGCCGGCTAATTTTAAAGTGGTGGAGCGTGGGTGGAGCTGAGGCAGGCTGAATGAAATCAGACACTTGTGACGACGCCCACCTGTCAATCAAAGCGTGCACATTTTCTCTTTTGTTATGAATTTTTCATCAGTACACGTGTTTGTGTCGGTACGAGCAGAAACATCGGCGGCGTTAATATTTAAACTTGATCTCAGCGGATGTCGAGTCTCTGGAGGTCAGCGGGTCAAACTGAGGCTCTGACCCCGTTATGATACAGCTGAACTGAGCATGCTCAGTCTGGCTGTCTCGCACACACACACAGACACACACAGACACACAGACACACACACATACACACACACACACACACAGTCAGACAGATGTCCCTGGCTGCAGCTCGCAGCCCATTAGCCGTGTTTAATTATTGATCTCTATAGAATCCTGCAGCAGGCAGATGGACACACACACACACACACACACACACACACCATGATGTCATCAGTCAGTGTGTATAATTTCATTGAGAAGATGATTCATGGATGTTTGCTGCGGTCTGACAAACACGCTACAGACGAGACACACGTGTGTTTATGTATGTTTATTATTTCTATATAAAAATGTTCAGCAGTTTGTGTTACTTCACTCAAACAAACATTTAACCACGTCAGAAAACAACGAGAAACCAACCTGCCAATCAGTTCCCTGTAAAAGAGAGCTGTGTCCAATCCTGTTGTCTGAATTTTGGAGGAGGGCGGGACTTAAATTCAATTTAAATTCTCCATGAAACAGGAAGTAGTAGGGGACGTCACAGAGACTACGTCCAGGTTTTAGACAGTCTGCGGGGACGTCACGGAGACTACGTCCAGGTTTTAGACAGTCTGCGGGGACGTCACGGAGACTACGTCCAGGTTTTAGACAGTCTGCGGGGACGTCACGGAGACTACGTCCAGGTTTTAGACAGTCTGCGTGGACGTCACGAAGACTACGTCCAGGTTTTAGACAGTC
>CP136881.1:1565138-1690138 GCA_033000465.1 Sciaenops ocellatus | reverse complement strand
TGTTTTTAATTTGTCTGATTTTGTCTCGTTGGCTCCTGAAATATTTGAATCTCTGTTCGACGGTGTGAAGAAGTTTATCGTCATTTTATTAAATAAATATTAAATAAATAAATGATGTTTTTACGATTTCACGAAAAGTTTGAAGTTTGTTTTTACTGTCGATCGTCATCCTGAAGGTTTTTTATCTGTGTTCAATAACTGTAGCGACAATTATTTAATTATTTAATTATTATTATTTATTATTTTTGGGTTTTACTTTAAAAATAAAAATAAAATAATAAAATTTAAAAACTGATGAAAACAAAAAACACTCTGTAGGAATGAATTAAACTGTTGTACTCCACAAACTCCACCTGCTGATGAAGATCATGTGATACGACTGAAAGCTTTTCTGTCCACTGTTTTTTATTAATTACATTTAAATTAAAGAAGAAGAAGAAGGAGGAGGAGGAGCGGTAAAATGTTGTGAACGTCACTTCTGGTACTCAAATTGAGACACTACACCAGGAAGTACACAGAGTACTACATAGAAGTGTACTAGCAGAGGTATTTAAAGTGCTGCTGGCATTAGTACTAACTGCAGTAGCAGCAGTCGTGGTGATGGGAGCTGCAGCGTGTTGGTGCCTTGCACAGCAGCGCAGAGGCAGCATGTTTTGCTGGTTCCTGAGGCCTGGGGCAGGAGGTCTGGAGAAAAAGGGGGAACAGAGGAGGTCTGTGGAGGGCTCGAGGTGTTGTGAGAGGAGCGGCAGAGTTTTTTGAGCCCCTCAGTGTCTCGGCTTGTTCTTTCAAACAGAATTCCAGCTGTAAATACGGAGCCTCGGGCTGCAGCTCGTAAAGCTGCAGAGACGCCTTCAAAAACACCGACTGAGGCCGAGTGTGCGCCTACATACAGCAAATACATGACATGGAGGGCCGACAGGATCATCTGGAGCCTCCTGAAATCTGCAGTTTGCTTGGTTGGACTCCTTCTGGATATATTCAGCTGCTGTGACAGAGATGAGACGTCCTGATGGCAAAAAGGTGGAGGTGAAGAGGCTCCATCAGGACAAAGAGGCTGAGCAGAGACACCAGAGTCTGGTTGAGATCTTTAGATGTTTACATGGAGCATTAGAGACCTGGTTCTGATGGTATCCACGTTATGTTACCACAACTTTTATTTGTTATTATTGTATTTTATTACACAGCTGACTGAGAGAGATGACCTGTGATCAGGTGAACGGTGTCTCTGTCATCCGTACGTCTGTTCTCACACTATGTAACTTTGGGCTCCGGGTCGGGAGAAGTACGTAACGCTTTACGGCACTAAGTCACACACCACCAACTATTTCACTGATTTTGGTGAAACTGGATCATATTTTATGGAGAAAATGTTTTCTGGTTTTCCCTCTGATGTCCTCCGGCTGCTCCGCCTCAACTCTCTGTGATTTACAGAGTTTCCTGATGGACAGTGAAGTAAACTGCTGACAACTGTAGCTGCTGTTAGCTCATGTTAGCTCAGTTTGTTAGCTGCTGTTAGCTGCTGTTAGCTCAGTTTGTTAGCTGCTGTTAGCTCATGTTAGCTCAGTTTGTTAGCTGCTGTTAGCTAATGCTAGCTCAGTCTGTTAGCTGCTGTTAGCTAATGTTAGCTCAGTCTGTTAGCTGCTGTTAGCTAATGCTAGCTCAGTCTGTTAGCTGCTGTTAGCTAATGTTAGCTCAGTTTGTTAGCTGCTGTTAGGTAATGTTAGCTCAGTTTGTTAGCTGCTGTTAGGTAATGTTAGCTCAGTTTGTTAGCTGCTGTTAGCTCATGTTACCTCAGTTTGTTAGCTGCTGTTAGCTAATGTTAGCTCAGTTTGTTAGCTGCTGTTAGGTAATGTTAGGTTTGGAGGAAGGTTTGAAGAATGCTGACGGGGAGCAGAGCCAATGTTGTGCCAGAACAGGAGCTGGGCGAGTGTTAGCAATGTAACCAGGCTCATCAGCCTCTATGGACATAATGGCAGAGGAGAAGAGAGTGAAGAGGACGCTGACGGAGGAAGCTAAGAAGAGAAAAGGAGAGAGTGAGCGAGCAAGAAGCCGCCGGACAAGAGTAAATCTGGGACTGACTTTTAGTGGCTGCTGTTAGCTGCTGTTAGCTTAGTTTGTTAGCCGGACTCTGTGATGTGTTCAGGTATAATCAGGTAATAGATACAGTGTGTAACAATGACTTCAGTCGAACTTTAAAGGGGCAGCAGCTATTCGGTGTGTCACTTCCATAAAGGTCAAGGTTTGATGCAACATAATGAAGTGATTTAGTCGTCTTAAATGCGACGTGAGTCTTGATAAAAGGAAACAAAACCTTAGTGAAGTCAGTCGAGCGAAGAGATTTTAGATTCCTGTTTGTTTTTTTAAAGAATGATGAAAAAGAATAACGATATAACCTCGAGGTGATAATCACTGATCTCTCTCTCCTCCATGTAATGTCATACATCAGCCATAATGTCCTTGTCAGGCTAATCGATAGAGAGAGAGAGAGAGAGAGAGAGCATTAATTCAAAGCCAGGAAGTAAGAACAGAGGAGGGAGGGGCAGAGAGAGAGAGGTGAATCAACAGTGAAATCAAGCTGTGGGCGAGCGAGCAGGAAGGCAGAGTCACGTGACCTGTGGAGGAAGATGAAGAGAGAGGCAGATGAAGGGTTTCATTGGCTGTTGGTCATCAAAGACGACAAACAGATGAAGAAGAACAACCTTTATTAGTGTCAGCTCACATTTATCAGGATGCTGATGGATGAACGTTCCTCCAACGTGTGACCGGAGGTTAAACTGGCCCCAGCACATCGACCAGTAACTGGAAATCAGCTGATCAGGTCCACACCTGACACACATGACAAAACACAATGAATATAAATCCCTCTGTGGTAAATAGTTCAGCTGTACTCGAGTATTTGTTCTGATTACATTACTTCTGGTCAAAAACTAACAGCCAAACATCAACAAGGTCACCAACAGCAGACATAGCAGCCAGCTAATATTACTGACTAGTCCAACAGCAGTCAGCCCAGCTCGGCGTCTGTCTTTCAGCCTTTTATTTCACCAAGCTCTCACCAACCACTAAAAGTCAGTCCCAGATTTACTCTTGTCCGGCGGCTTCTTGCTCGTTCACTCTCTCCTTTTCTCTTCTTAGCTTCCTCCGTCAGCGTCCTCTTCACTCTCTTCTCCTCTGCCATTTTGTCCATAGAAGCTGCTGAGACCAGTTAGATTGCCTGTTCGCCCAGCTCCTGTTCTGGCACGACACCAGTTCCACTCCCCGTCAGGCCTGTAAACCCCCTCCTCTTCTTCTTCTTCTTCTTCTTCTTAGACCTGTTATGACGTGTTCATGTTTGTCCTGGTTAAAGTCTGAAATAAAAGGTGTGAATGCTTCATAAACATTTTATTAAGAGTTTGTAAAGTTTAATAAACATCTGTCATCTGACACGTTTCCTCACGCTCAGGAAGTCTCTTTAACTCGAGGTGTTGATGTTGGTTTATTTAGGTTACATACATACATAACAGACTGTGTTTATCGATGACTGACAAAGTTATTATAAACATGCAACGTTACAACATCAAGATAAAGTTTGATTTACAAACTGCCTAATTAACATTTAACGAGGTTTTATAGTGTTTAGAAGGTTTGCACACTAACTATGAACCCTTCAAATGTTAATGATAACAAACATCTGGTTTGTTTGTAGGATTATAAATCATTAGGTAATCATTAACAAATATTTAATTCAGTTTATGAAATGTTATAAAGTGTTACTAATGATGAAACACCACATCACAGCATCAAGTTCATGTTTTTCCATTACATTTAAATGAGCGTATAATACTACAGTACCCATGAGCCTCAGCAGCTGTTGCTGCAGGATCAGCTCTCTGACTGACTTTATTATTTTTAGATTTTAAATTTACAGACAAACAGCTGACAGACACACCTGAAGGAGAGCTGCACTCACACCTGCTCGCTGCTTTACATGAAATTCACTGAGAGGAAGTCACGGTCAGATGAGCCTTTTACACTTCCTCTTGTGCCAGTAACCTAGGTTACACACTGTTCCCACACACACACACACACACACACACACATACACACACGCGCACACACACACACACACTGCTGTTGTTGTGTTTTACATCACGTTTACTTAACGTTAATGATGCAGGAAGTGATTTTCTTAATAATATTTATTCATCTGAGACGCTGTGAGAGGTCATGTGACGTCACTTCTACAAACATGTCAACACGTCTGTGTAAACATATACACATACATATATCACAATAAAAGAATTAATAAGCAGGTCATTGGTCTTAAACTTTTGTCAAATATGTGTTTATTCATTGAACTGGCTCTTTTAATGTTTCATCATTTTACGTCTGAATTCATCGTCGTCTGTTTTGACTTTTTGTTTGTGTGAAAGATGTTTCATAAATCAAGACAGTTAAAGTTTAATAAAACGTGACAGAAAACAAAAGTTACAATAAAATAAAGGAATAAATAAAGATTGTTAACTTTATTAATCCCTCAGTCATTTACACATAAAGGCCTGAAATACAACCACACACAGACACAGCGCTCACAGACGTGTTCATGTGGAGAGGTGGTGCCTTGCACCTCGGCAGTGCCCAGGAGGTGAACTGGCAACTCTCCAGCTCACAGTCCACACACCATACTGTGGTCCACTGCTACATTATATAAGACTTCTACAGAGTAACCATCTATAAATACAATTTAACATGTGTATGATTTGATCTATTATTAAAATTAAAATCAGCAAACTGAGATTTTTTATTTTTTTATGCTTTGAGATAATTGTCTTATTAGTATTATTGTGTCACACACACACACACACACACACACACATATGGAGACAGAGATGCTATGATGTTTTCATGTTCATGCTTTCACAGCATGTGTAAAGTACATGAGATGTGTTTGCATGTGTTGCTGTTATGCTGTTGTATGTTGGAGGAGTCACATGTTCACATGCTGAGCTCTGTACTGTTTGTATTGTTGAATGTGTGATTTCTAAATCAGCCTTAACATGTTCTCTGTGTGGAGCTCACCTGGACAGGTATGTGCAGATGTTAGCCTCCCTGCATGTTCTGTCTGAAACAACATAAGAACATCTGTAAATGGAGGTGTGAGTTACAGACTGGACTCTCTGATGACATCGACTTGTTTATTCCGTGTGCTCGAAGCGTCCACTTCACCGCGTCGCTGCAGCAGGTTCAAACATGTCGGCCGATGCTCTGACTAACACGAGCAGTCAGACAGCAGAGCTCTGCTGCTTATCTGCTGCTTTCTTCTTCGTCTGTTTTGTCTCTCGCTGTTTCCCTTCAGTGAGCGTCAGTCAGGGCGATGCTCTATGAGAAATCCACAAACACATTTACAGAGTCTCCTCTCTTGTTTGAACAGCGTCTCGTCATGTAGACCGGAGTCATCCCCTCCAGGGTGAGCCGAGCTCAACCAGTCTGGATTAACTCTAAACCTGGATTAGTGTCAGCTCTGATTCTCCAAATATTTAAACTCCACTTTAACCGACGCTCAGCTGAGCTGGTTTAATATTCAAAAGCGTCTCTTGAGTAACTGAGATTTATCTTTGATTTAAAGTTTATTTACAACGATTTACAAGAAAGTCAAAGCAACATGAAAGCGTATCAGATAAATCATTAAATGACACTTTAACGCAGCAGTCACTGATTGTACCCGCCTTGCTTCACACTCTGCTTCAAACATTAAAGAGAAACTATGGTGGCAAAAACGAAGTCTGAAATGTGAAAGGCCAAGAGTCAGTGTTTAGTTTGTCTGCTCTGGGCTCCTGTAGAAACATGGTGGGCTCACAGCGTCTGTAGATATTTTCAGGTCATAAAAACATAATAATTCTTATTTTTGGCTGGAGCCTATCCCAGCTGGCATTGGGCGAGTGGCGGGGTCCACCAGGGGTGTATCCAGACCTACAGACAATTACAGTTAACCTGCATGTGTTTGGACTGTGGGACACGGGGAGAACATGCAAACACAGAAGCTGGGGTTCAAACCAACAACCTTCTTGCTGTTCTTCTTCCTCCCTGCACGACCGCTGCAGTCTGTAGATGAGTTGACTCAGCGTCTGTAACCCTAAACACAGTCCACAGACACTGAATAACCGTGCTGACAGAGCTCTGTTTGAATCTCTAATATTCAAATTCATCTAACCAACAGGCAGCCGGCTGCTCGTCGGCACACTCGGCTGCGCTCTGGACGGATTAACCTGTAACTTGTTGTTTGGCCTCAGTTCTAACTAAAAGGCCTTAAAGCTGTGTGCTGACACGGGGCCCCTCTACAGGACAGGGCCTCGAGATTAAGGAGTGATCCAGGACCGGTCTTCATATCGTACTTCAATGGTGCAAATTCCTAAACAAATCTGCAGTTAATCAAATTATGTACAGCCAATTGACACACAGTGAACCTGAGGCTTTAGGGGGCCCCTCCGGGTCTGAGGGCCCCGGGACAGCTGACTGCTCGGCCCAGCTGGTAATCCAGACCATTTAAGACTGATAGATGAGTGCTGGTACCCAGACTCTGACTGACCCTGGACAGGACGGACACACTCCATGTCTGCAGCTTCATTTGATTATATGGACGTGTACAGACCGTCTAAAACCTGGACGTAGTCTCCGAGACGTCCCTGCAGACTGTCTAAAACCTGGACGTAGTCTCCGTGACGTCCCCGCAGACTGTCTAAAACCTGGACGTAGTCTCCGAGACGTCCCTGCAGACTGTCTAAAACCTGGACGTAGTCTCCGAGACGTCCCCGCAGACTGTCTAAAACCTGGATGTAGTCTCCGACGTAGTCTCCGTGACGGCCCCAAAGACTGTCTAAAACCTGGACTTAGTCTCGGCGACGTCCCCGCAGACTGTCTAAAACCTGGACGTAGTCTTCGTGACGTCCATGCAGACTGTCTAAAACCTGGACGTAGTCTCTGTGACGTCCCCGCAGACTGTCTAAAACCTGGACGTAGTCTCTGTGATGTCCCCGCAGACTGTCTAAAACCTGGACATAGTCTCCGTGACGGCCCCAAAGACTGTCTAAAACCTGGACGTAGTCTTCGTGACGTCCCCGCAGACTGTCTAAAACCTGGACATAGTCTCCGTGACGGCCCCAAAGACTGTCTAAAACCTGGACGTAGTCTTCATGACGTCCCCGCAGACTGTCTAAAACCTGGACGTAGTCTCCATGACGGCCCCAAAGACTGTCCCGGCTCATCTACAGTGGTCAAAGAGGTGGAGCTGCTCTTAATTCTGTATAACTTTAAGCCTTAATATAATTTGAACAGGTGAGTTCAAAAATTAAACAAATAAATATGAGTTTATTCTGGAGATGAACACCTGAGAGGTATTTAATATCTAACATTAAAATGTTGTTGCGGTGTGTTTATTATTTATTATTTTCATTCTTCAAAGTCACCTGAATGCAGGTAACACATTTTTTTATTCTTGTGGAGACAAATGTTCCTTTTTTTTAGTCTCGGGTGTGTCAGGATGTTCATAATCTGTAACAATAATCTCCTTCACATCTCCTTCACACCGTTCAGTCGTGAGGACTCTTGTCATGTGAGTTTTAATGTGCACTCTGAAATAAACGTGTTAATTCTCGGCGTGAACGTTCCTCACACTCAAAACACGGTCAGAGGGATGCGGTTCGGTTCTGGAGGATCACTTACTCCCGGCTCCGCTCGCTCTGATACCTGCTTAAATATTTTATAATACAGCTTAATGAAACATGAAGAGGTCGGCTTTTCCGACCAATTACACTGAATGACCGCGAGCTCTCACAGATCATGGCGGCAAAAAGGCGCTTTTTTTTTTTTTTTTTTTTCTTTCCTCGGCAGCGAATGGGAAAGGTAACATGTGAAAGACAGAAGTGAAACTCTACACTGACGCTCCACACACACACACACACACACACGCAACACAAACACACGGAGTCCAGATCCACGATCCGGACCCGCACTTTACACCGCGCCGGCAGAACCCCAGTTTGAATTGACGGACGCCCGCGGCAGCCAATCGGCGCTCGCCTCGCGCCAAAGCCGTGTTTATTCCACTTAGCCGACCAATCGGAGTCGCGCCGAGAGGCCGAGTGCGTCATCAGAGTAGAATGTGAATGTGGGCTGCCCGTTACCGGACCGCACTCCGCTGCTCCCATCCCCCCCATCCCGAGCGAGCAATGGCGGCTGTCTTTTTTTGTGAGCGCCGCTTTTGTCCTCCTCATGTTCAGCTTGTAAAAGCTGTGTACTAAACTCGGTAAGAACCAATCCGTGTGTTTCATCAGAATGCGTGTCAGCTCATGAGCACAGTCTCACTCTGTTCTTCGCACTTTGTCTCATCGCATGTCTGTTGTGTCGCACTGCTTTTTTCTTCTTCCCTCCTCCACGACGGGGCATTTCTCGTGGGCTCCAAACACAATGGAGGTTGGAGGAAATGAGGCCACCAACCACCAACAACACTGTATATTCACAGCCTGCTCACACACACACACACACACACACACACTTTTCACTGCTTTTTTTTTTACCGCCATTTTCTCTCGTGTGTTTATTCGTGCATCGACCTTGGGACGCACGAATTTATGGGATGTTATGTAAAAATAAATAAATAAATAAAGTGCGCACATCCACAGAGGCGGGCGGGAGGGGGCGGGGCGACCAGCCGTCGACGAGCAGGAGCCGTGATGAGACATGGCGGCGGGCTCGCGCTCGCAGTTTACATTGTTTTAAAGGCTTTTTTATCTGATGGAGTTCATAAGGAGGCGAGGAGGTGACAGCAGCGTCATAAACACGCTTTAATCCACTAACACTGTCCGTGTCGTCGACATTTTTACCTCCCCACCTCCCCCCACCTCCTCCTCCTTCAAAGCCTCTATTCCCTCGTCGCGTCGGTGGGCGGGAGAAGAGGTCCGTAGTCGCCGCTTGACTCGACCAGATGAACATCAATCAATCAAAATGTGACACTACGTCAACCGAAGCGCTGCCTGTTCGGTAGATTCGGTGCGTGTTTCGGTTGTAAACTTGGGTTTAGTCGGTGTCACGGTGTGGCAGAGGCTCCGGAGCGGCAGCACCGGCTCCGTTTCGTCGAGTTTAATCGGTCGGTTTGTTGTTTTTTTGGAGAAAGGACGAGCGGCGGACAGGAGGGGGCGTGGCCTCCGGGTTTAAGAAATTCTATCCATTGTTCCACTCCAACGCGCGAAGAGAACACCTCTGTGCAGGCCTCAGCCAATCACAGCCCGCCGACCTCCTCTGGACCCCGCCCACAAGCCTATATTAAAGGCTCGGCCGTCAGCAGCACTGGCCACTGGCACAATATAATACTGATTGATCCACAAACCGAGCAGAGGATTTACGTTATTCAACCTTTCATTTGAGCCGTCCTTTATTTTATTCAGCTGAAACAATGGCAGACACACAAGTTGACTCCGGCTCGGATATCTCTGCCAAGGTAAGCCGCCTGCCGGGGCTCCATCCCCGGAGCCGCTTCTCTCTGTGCGCGCTGAGCAGAATGAAGCTCCAGACTCTAACCTAGATTTTTTTGTTTTGTTTTAAACCTCCGTCGTCGCTTCGCGCTCATTCGGACTCTGAAGTGTGCCGTGAACCGGGAGCAGCATTTAAAAAAAAGTCGAGCCGGTGTCCGCGTCTTTTCCTCTGAACTCTGATGGAGAAATGATCGAAATGAAGCGGGGGGTCTGAGCACCGCATCATGGAAACAGGCTGCGCTCAGCCCCGCGTCTCATTGTCCGGGAGAGTGAGCAGTCTGCGCGGGTTCTTTGTTTATACAAGCGGCTCGGTTCTCCTCGCGGAAACACGCACATCAAGTCCGGACCGTAACACTACCGAACAGCTCCCGCTCTTCACGCTCTTCACGCACTTCACCGCTTCTTCTTCTTCTTCTTCTGTTTTTTTGTGGCTCTTTACGCGCAGCGCGCTTCTCCGCTCAGTCGACGCGCCTATTTGTTCCATTTATTCCACATCCAGGCGGATTAACGCGAGTGAACGCGAAGAGAGCCGAAGAGAACCGTTCATATCCACACCGGGGTTTATTCACGGGGCGACCGGGGAGCTGCTGGAGGAGGGGGCCGGGCAGAGGAGAGGAGTGAAGGGGGTTTCGGAGGCTCTCAGCTGGGCTCTGCGCGGTGGAGTTGGTCCGTTTGAATGGAGCACGGAGGCAGGCGCGCGCTGCGTGAATGACACCGATGTCAACTTTCGGGGCTGCGCGTCAATTCTCATTTGTTTGCGGCTCCGTTTGTTTATTTAAAGGTAACAGCAGCGGGCCTGTCCGGTTTGTTTACCGACATCAGGAAGGTCGGCTGCTGCTTGAACGGGCTCCGTTTGTTCAGCCTCCCGTTTACCGGAGAGCCTTCGTGCGCGCACACCGCGCCGCGGCTTCCGCTTTTCTCCGCCGTGTTTGGAGCGTGTTTGTGTCTCAGGGGAAAGTTTCTTTTTCTTTCTCTCTCATGCAGCCCTCACCCCTCTCCCTGCTCTCTCTGTCCCCCCCTCTGTCGGTGCGTGTGACCGGGGCTGTGGAGGTGTGATGTGATGGTTCTGGTTCTTTGTGACCCGTCACCGTTCGGGCTCCGCCGGAGCCTCTTTGCGCTTCTTTAAACGTTAATTTCCGTCCAGTTGGACTTTGGATCAGATTGGGTAAAACTTTAATAGCCCCCGCGGGGGGGAGGAGGGAGGGAGGGGGTCGGGTCTCCTCCGCAGCAGCAGCGGGGGGATCCAGGCTGGAGATAATACAGCGAGCCGCGCAGATGAATAATTGTGAGTGATTATGACACGGACATATGGAGAAGTATTAACGCAGATAATCCGGAGTGCATGTTCAGACACTATTTATAGTTTGTGGAGCATTTTTACGCACAAGCGCGTTTTTACGCACCGTGAGCGAGCGGAGCCTCCGAGCTCCATCAGCCCCGTGAGTGTGTGTGTGTGTGTGTGTGCGCTGCTGAGGAGCCGCCGGTGCTGCTAAACAGCTTAATGGATTTTAACCAATAAGATTATGTAAAGCAATTAATCAATAACAGTGTTGGATGTGCGGGGCGTGCGTGTGTGCAGCGGGATAATAGGCTGTGAACGTCGGGGCGCTATTAATAGGCTCGGCGGGCGGTTTTCCGGTCAAAGCGGGGAGCAGAAAGAGAACGGGGGGAACCTCTCGGTGTGTTTGGCGGTGTGTGTGTGTGTGTGTTTGCGGGCTCCGGCCCCGCAGCGCCGCCTGCGTTTCGCTTTCCTCGCGTGCCATGTGTCGTCTTCTATTGTCCTTCCAGCCTGTGTTACAGCGCGGCCAGCAGCAGCAGCGTGCATCGCGCTCGCCGCCGCCTCCTCCTCCTCCTCCTCCTCCATCACCACCTCCCCCCTCCTCCTCCTCCTCCTGCGCCCTCCTGTGTTATTTTAAACGGAGCGGTGCATCCTGGGTATTGCAGTGCCTCTCCCGGGCGTGTCTCGTGACATATGGCGGCGACGGCAGCCAGTGGAAGACTACAATACCCAGAGTGCCCCGGGGGCCACATCAAAGTATCAGATTACAACACATTAGAGGGGATGGAGTGGGAGGAGGAGGACGAGGAGGGGGGAGGATCTGCAGAGACCAATATGGTGTTTAAATAGGAAGGCAGCTCCCACAATGCACCGGGGCTCCACTAACTAGGCCATTAGGTAGAAGGGCAGGTAGCAGCATCAGCTGCACCTGAATGTTTCTAACATTTGTTTTTCTCATTTTTCCACCAGGACCTGAAGGAGAAGAAGCTGGTGGAGGAGAAGGAGAATGGCAAAGACGCCGCCACCAATGGCAAGGTAACCTCCATCACCTCAGCGCCGCTGCCGCCGCCGCTCGCCTCCTCGTAGCTTCTCTGACTTTTCTCAGTGCGGCGTCACTTTTAAACTTTTTTTTCATTTTGGCGTTCCAGGAGAACGAGGAGAACGGCGAGCCCGACGTAGATGACGAAGAGGACGAGGAGGTGGATGAGGAGGACGAGGAAGATGACGGAGAAGGTAGCTAGAGTTTATTTATTTTATAAGTTTTGCTCCATCTGTTTAAAAAAAGTGCGAATGTCTCATTGGTCTCCTTCATCCTGCAGGCGAGGAGGAAGACGAGGAGGACGACGACGACGAGATCGAGGGCGGCACAAAACGGGCAGCTGAGGACGACGAGGACGACGACGAGGTGAGTCGACGGAACCCGACCTCCACCGCCGAGAGCCGAGCGGCCAATCACGATGCTGCGATGTCACAACTAACCGTTTCTTCTTCTTCTCCTTCAGGACGACGTCGAAACCAAGAAGCAGAAAACCGACGACGACGATTGATGCGTTTTCCCCCCTGCGCCATCCTGCTGAACCACTTCCTGATTCTTCACCTCTGACCGTCTTTCTACGTCACAGGTGGAGGGGCTGGAGGACTGATTTAAAGGAAAAAATAATAATAAAAAAAAATCCAACATGGTCATTAGCAAGTAGAGTTCAACAAACATCGACCACACACACACACACACACCGATCTCCCCTCCAAACTGCAACAAATTTTCTAGAGGAACTCGCCACACCGACGCAGAAATCCGGCTTCTCTTCAACAACAACACGAAAGGAGAATTTGTTTGTATTTTTATTTACATTTTATATTTTTGTACATATTGTTAAGAGGGGGGGGCAGTTTCTCTCCCAGCAGCGATCTCGTCAGACCAAATCGGTGCTTCTTTAACGAAAGATTTTACTTGGTTGACCATGTTACGATATCTCAACAGATACTAGGGAATAAAAACCGTGTAAAAACAGTAAAAAAACATGAACCTCTTAAGCCGTTGAACTCAGAGCATTCCAGTAAATTTAATGTATGTACTTTAGCTGTACCATAACTAGTTTGTTTGTATGGGAGGGTAAGGCCAAAGAAAAGAGCCTCTTTTCTTTTTCCTTTTTATTTTTGTTTTTGTCAGCGACTTTTTTGTTTTATGACGGCCTGTTTTGATGTATGTGCGAAGTTTGTTGTTTGACAATAAACCGGACTTTTATTTTGTGAGTTGTACTTTGTATCTCTGCTTGTTTTTTCCTCCCGGCGACGAACCAGCTGACCAATGAACAAAGAGCGTCAGGTGGAGGCGGACTCGCAGGTATTTTTAGAGAGGTCAAAGGTCACCAAGCTTCCAGAGTAACTAAGTACATTTACTCAAGTACTGAACCACATTATGCCACTTTAACGCTGTGAATTTTCCTGCAGCACATTTCTGAATCTGCAGTTTCTGCTCACTGATGAAACATATTGTCAGAGGTTAAACGTGCAGCTGTGATCACCAGAATATAAATATGAGAAACCGAACTTAAAATATTAATCAGTTAAAATCAGCTACATGCAGGAGTATCTGTGCGTTCTTGTATTGATACTTTTACTCTGTAAAGACTGTGAGTACTTCTAACAGTGGTTGAAGTATTTGCTCTTTGCAGGCTGGTCTTAGCAGTACATTTACTCACAGTTCATTCATCACGTTGGTGATATTTAAATTATATTTGCACATTAAAACAGTTTGCATAACAAGTATATTTAGCTGATAATGCTTCTGTCCTGAAGTAGGATTTTGAATGCAGTACTCGAGTATTTTTCCACAGTTCCAGGTACTTTAGTTTACCGGAGTACACAGCTGGACGTCCTCTTCATGATCCTTTAAAGTTCTTACAGCAGAATTTGAACTTTGTTACTGCGCATCACTTAAATGAATAAAAGCATCGTCACTTCAAATGAGCTCCACCCAGGACAACAGTGGTTCAACATGAGGGTCGAGACACCCTGATAGGTCCTAAGATGAATCTGAGAGGTCACGAGAGAAAGATGTGAAATGTTTTTTATTGAACGTTTTAAAGCTTCACGTCCACTCTGAGACCAGAACATGAAACAAACGGGGTGTTGACCAATGACTGTCTGAAACCTGGACGTAGTCTCCGTGACGTCCCCACAGACTGTCTAAAACCTGGACGTAGTCTCCGTGACGTCCCCACAGACTGTCTGAAACCTGGACGTAGTCTCCGTGACGTCCCCACAGACTGTCTGAAACCTGGACGTAGTCTCCGTGACGTCCCCACAGACTGTCTGAAACCTGGACGTAGTCTCTGTAACGTCCCCTCAGACTGTCTGAAACCTGGACGTAGTCTCTGTGACCCTCAGTACAGTTGTCATGAACGGGGAAATTAGCTATAGAGACCAAAACTGTTTTTTGTACCAGGCTGTAAACATGTTTATTTCTGCTGTGAAGTTGGACATTTTAACATGGGGACTTATGGAGACTGACTCACTTCTGGAGCCAGCCTCAAGTGGACGACAAGAGGAACTGCAGTTTGTGGCACTTCCTGTGTTGGTTTTATTTCACAGACAGGTTATAGCTTGTATCTTTACATTGTGATATTTGTGCTCACTAAATATTTTAAAGTTCTTCTTCTAAATTTGGATCCCGAGTGTTGAAGGTGTGAGCGGTGAAGGTGGAGGAGTGAACCGGTCCCCGCGAGCTGTTTGCAGTCGGTACAGCTTCCAGTCTGCTGTCAGTCCAGGACAAACATGACGGAGCCTGAACGAACGCGGGAGGATCTGATCCCTGTTCAGTCATGTCAGCTGCAGCCTGCAGGGCCCAAAACTCAGAGAGGAGGTCCACACACAGGAATGTTCAAAACACTCATTACACACACACACACACACACACCTGTGAGGAAACCTGGGCGACATGTCGGTGCTTCGCTTTGTTCATAAACATGTTAGTGTTTCTGCACAGGTGAGACAGAGTTTAGTTTGTTTTCTTCTTTCTTGTTTAAATTTATCTGTATTTAATTTATTTATTTTATTTAGTATTATTTTATTTTTTAAATGTTTTAATAAATTCAACATTTAAAAATATTTTTCAATATATAAATATGTAAGTATAATATTTAAGTATAATATTATTAATATATATTTATATTAGTATTTATTTATCAATATATATAAGTGTGGTATTTGTATTTGTGTTATTTATCAGAGAAAATATTTAAAAATATAAATCTTATATTAGTCAAAATATTTATTAAAAAAATATATTTTTTCCTGATATTTTACATTTGTGTTGTAAAACATTATTCATATTTAAATTATTCATGTTTATATTTTATGATCTAAAACACAACAAATATTTTTAAATTATTATTTATATTTAATAATTATTTATATTTCTTATATTTTACTGGTCCAGCTTTAAAAGGACATAATCATTTTAATAATCAAACCGGTGAGTCGTAGATGGTTGCCATAGCGCCCTCTTCAGGAGACGTACACACACTGAAAATATTGTTTTTGTTCATGAAAGAAGTGAATATTAATATAACGAGTATAAAGCAGCAGCTTTAACCCCGTCAGTCCTCCTGCAGCTCTCACATGTTCTTCACTAAAGAACCCGTCTTAAAAGGTTCTTCTGGTTCTGCTGAAGAACATGAACAGAGTCATCGTCGGTGTCTTCTGAATTCAGTCACAGACAGGAAGAGGAAGTGGACCTGTGGTCAGAGAACACATCAGAAGTTCCTGGTTCTTCATATTTATTGTATTTATTTATTTGTATTTGTTTCCACAGTCTGGTTCTGGTTCTGTGTTTGTCAGACAGAACTACAGATTCAAACGTGTTTTGTTACAGTTTTAAGTTTGTTTTGAGCTTCCTGTTTTATTTTGTAGTTCTCCCCTGTCTGTGTCTTCCATTTCCACTTCCTGCCTTGTTTCCCCACCTGTCCCTGATGAGTCTCACCTGTTGTCCTGCCTGGTTCTGGTTGTATTTTTGTCTGGACCTCCAGCTGCCTTTGGCTGTTTCATCCTTTGTGTTCATCTCCTGCAAGTCAGTGATTAAAGTTTCTTTCCGTGCACATAACGGCCTCCTCACCTGTCAGGTATTCTTACCTATGTAACGGTTCACTGAGAAAATAATAATGAAAATAATTTCATGCTGTGGCTGCCAACAAACAATGAAGATGAAGAACCTAGAGAGGTTCTGGCTCGTTGTCTCACAGTATTTGAGTAAGTGTACTCAGTTACTTTCCAGTGCGGACTCTGACACACATTCAGAGATGAGTCCTGACATGACATCAGATCAGGAAGTCTGACCTGAAGCCGCGTGCTGATTGGCTCTCTCTGTCCAATCGGTGTCACTGTGTGTGGAGTTAGAGCTGCTGCTATCGGCCAATCAGAGAGAAGTGTCATCAGGCAGACAAAAAACTTCTGTTAGTATATACTAATACTACAGCTACTACTGCCAGAAGTAGAATGTAACTAAGTACATTTACTCAAGTACAGAACTTGATTTGATACATTTAAAGGTACTTGTACTTTACTGGAGTCTTTCTACTTTTAGTACTCACACTGTTACTGGACTGAGAAGCTCCACCCACTGCGTACCTGAGCAGGATGAACAGGTAAAATGAATGAATGACAGTCAGCAGTCAGTATTATTATAATTGCTTCTAATGAAAGACTGCTGCTGTAACTGACAACTTTACTATAAAAACAACAGCCAGACATCACAGCTGAATGAAATATGAAAGAAAGAAGATATGACATAACTCTGTTCAGCTGTACTCGAGTATTTGTTCTGATTACATTACTTCTGATCAAAAACTAGCGAGTCGACAACTTTGCTAACAGCCAAACATCAACAAGGTCACCAACAGCAGACATAGCAGCCAGCTAATATTACTGACTAGTCCAACAGCAGTCAGCCCAGCTCGGCGTCTGTCTTTCAGCCTTTTATTTCACCAAGCTCTCACCAACCACTAAAAGTCAGTCCCAGATTTACTCTTGTCCGGCGGCTTCTTGCTCGCTCACTCTCTCCTTTTCTCTTCTTAGCTTCCTCCGTCAGCGTCCTCTTCACTCTCTTCTCCTCTGCCATTATGTCCATAGAAGCTGCTGAGTTTGGTTACATCGCCCACTGGCCCAGCTCCTGTTCTGGCACGACACCAACTCCGCCATCAGCCTGTAAGCTACTTCTTCTTCCCCCCCCCGGTGGTCCAAAACACCTGTGGTACAAACACTCCCCCTAACAAACTGAGCTAACAGCAGCTAACAGCAGCTAACAAACTGAGCTCACATTAGCTAACAGAAGCTAACAAACTAAGCTAACATTAGCTAACAGAAGCTAACAGAAGCTGACAAACTGAGCTAACATTAGCTAACAGAAGCTAACAAACTGAGCTCACATTAGCTAACAGAAGTTAACAAACTAAGCTAACATTAGCTAACAGAAGCTAACAAACTGAGCTCACATTAGCTAACAGAAGTTAACAAACTAAGATAACGTTAGCTAACAGAAGCTAACAAACTGAGCTAACACTAGCTAACAGAAGCTAACAAACTGAGCTAACACTAGCTAACAGAAGCTGACAAACTGAGCTAACATTAGCTAACAGAAGCTAACAAACAGAGCTAACATTAGCTAACAGAAGCTGACAAACTGAGCTAACATTAGCTAACAAACTGAGCTCACATTAGCTAACAGAAGTTAACAAACTAAGCTAACGTTAGCTAACAGAAGCTAACAAACTGAGCTAACACTAGCTAACAGAAGCTAACAAACTGAGCTAACATTAGCTAACAGAAGCTGACAAACTGAGCTAACATTAGCTAACAGAAGCTAACAAACAGAGCTAACATTAGCTAACAGCAGCTACAGTTGTCAGTGGTCCTTAGATTAAGACACTGGTTCCAATCAGAGAGTTTTCCTCTCTGAGTAAACTGACTTCATATTTTCTGTATATTGTAATAATCAGTTGATAACAATGAGAGGAGAGAACAGCTGATGAACAATGGAATTATAACTGCAGGAAGTTTGGATGAATTTTGTTGAAATGTTGAGATTCAGACTGTCTGCAAATCACTTTATCAAATGTTCTCAACTTAAAATCAAGAAGACCTCGCGAACACCTTGGGACGCTTTGATGGCCACTATTGGGGGTTGGGACCCACGGGTTGGAGACCAGAGTGTGTTCAGTCAACATTAAATCTGTTATACGTGTGTTCATTTGTTTTGACCTTTGACAAACACAGAACTGATCAGCTCCTTTTTAATCCAGGTGATGTCTCTGCTGTGACTCACCTGCACTCTGAGGGTCTTCATGCCTCCCTGGAGCTTCACTGCCCCCCTGTGTCCACACTCAGAGTTGCATGTTGTTTCCTCTGCAGCCTCTTTGACGCTCACGTTATTTTATTTCCATTACCAATTTTATGAAGTCTCTTCATGGAATTAAACAAACATTTCTTAAAACTCAATCCATGTTTTATTTATACTGTTTTAAAATATTTAAACTCCTATATGCGCTCAGATTGATGGTGAAAACTTGATGAATTACAAAAAATATAGAACTTTAATTTTAAAACACTCACACACACACTCACACTCACACACACACACACACAATCACACTCACACACACACACTCACACACACACACACACACACACTCACACACACACACACACACACACACACACACACACACACACACACACACACCTCTCTCCTCCGCGCCCACTTTCATTGTGTGATTTCACACCCAGTCCCTATAGAAATACCACACACACACCAGATCATCAGGGGTCTATACATCGCCCCGGCAACCAGGGGCTCACCTAGCAACAGCTGGTGTGTTAACGGGCGTCTAAAGCAGCATAACCCCCCCCCCCCCCCCCCCCCCCCCACACACACACACACACACACACACACACACACCCCACTCTTTAGGGACT
Organism: Sciaenops ocellatus; assembly: GCA_033000465.1. Lineage (NCBI taxonomy): Eukaryota > Metazoa > Chordata > Actinopteri > Sciaenidae > Sciaenops > Sciaenops ocellatus. The sequence continues at coordinate 1,671,382 of CP136881.1, read as the reverse complement.
GTGTTACACAGGCACCATGTGGCATCATCACATCACTGTACGAAAAATAAACTTGCATCAGAAATGACAAGAAACACTTTGAATACTGTTCGTGTATATTCGTATATTATAACCATCGACGTCGGCAGACAATAACAGTAAACGTCTGTCAGATTAAATGTTTTAGAGAATGACATGATGCAGTTTAGTCTTTATAATTGAATTATTGTATTTTCTTGCATAGATGTGTTTGTTTCTTTTTCTGTTTTATTGTATGTTTGTATCACGTGATTTGTAACACGTGTTTTACTCTGTGTAACTGATTCATTGGAAGTGTCAGAGTAGCAGCAGTCACAAGCAAGTGCTAAAAACTCATTCCTCGAGCCGCCGCTTGAGACAGGCTGCAGAAGTGAGTCAACCTCCAAAAGTGGCCAAATTTATTGCGTTTACAGCCGGGTTCAGGCAAAGGTTTTGGACTCTATGGCTAATTTCCCCGTCCATGACACCTGTGAGGGGGATGAAGTTTTTTAAGTCACTCGTTCAGATGACATCAACGTATAATTATCAGTGTAACCGCTTCATTGACAGGTAGGTGCCCAGGCGTCATTTGGCTCGCCTCAGGTCCGCTGATGTCCACGTCTTTGTCGATATTTAGATCAGACGGGAGGCTGAAGCAGCAGTACTTTCTTCACAGAATCAAAACAGCTCTTCAGAAACCTACAGGTGGCGTCACTCAGACTCTGTCCATTCTTTATCCAATGTCATTGGTCACTAGAGGTAAGAGAAAGTAGAAATGCCATAAAATACTGAATTTCAAATAGTAGTTCAGCAACAAAAGTCTCACCATGTTTGATATTTACACAGATCAGCTCACACTCAGACCTCTGACAGGTGAAGTGATGATGATAACGAGTATCATGGCTCCTGTCAGTGGGTCGGATACAGTTCAAGTCTTAGAAGCTGGAAGATGGACGTGTGTCGAGATTTGAGCAGCTCTGACAGGAACCAAACCGCGATGGCTAGACGACTGGGTCAGAACATCTCCAGAAGTGCAGCTCTTGTGGGGAGCTCCCCGTCTGCAGTGGTCAGCACCAGTCAAAGGTGGACCAAGGTCCAGGGACAGGGTCCATCCTCGTGCTGGACAAACGAGTCAGATCCATGGAGGCCCCACCTCGAAACTTCCAGGACTTAAAGGGTCTGCTGCTAACATCTTGGAGCCAGATACCCCAGCACACCTTCAGAGGTCTCGAGGAGTCCAGGCCTTGACAGGTCAGGGTTTTGGTGGCAAAAGGGGGACCTACATAATATTAGGTAGGTGGTCTGAATGTTCTCGAAATCAAAATACATGTAAGAGCATTTTATTGTTGTAGTCCAGTGGTGGTGGTAGTCGTGGTATTGGTATTCTCTAGTGTTCTTCGGACACAGATCCCTAAACGTGCTCCAAAGAACTTGAGCTTGAAATGGTTCTTTAAGGAACCATTTTCAGTGAAGTTCTTTGTGGACCCTCCTGGTTCAGTAAAGAACCCGCTTTAAATGGTTCTTCTCATTTTAAATCAAATGATTCTGTTGAAAAACAAGAACATGAATTCATGTCATCCGTTTCTTGACGTTCCTTTTGAGTTTCAGTTAAATTAAAAAGTCAAATGATCAGAATGTTCTGCCTTTCTGACTCTGACATGATACATGATGATCTGGTTCTGGACTCGTGTTTTTACATTTTTCTGATCAAAATATTTAACGAGAACCAGAGAACCTTTGAAGAACCTTTGAAGAACCATTAATTGGAAAAACTCAGTAAAGACTTTAATCCGATGATCTCCTGTGATTGGTTACTTGTGCTGTGACGACTTCACCTACCAGCTGTTTGTTTGCCAAAGTGTGAACACTTATTTCCCTTCAAACATTTTGTGTACATGAAACTGTCAGAGTTAAAGTCAGAGGAGACCTCCAGGACTGATGAAGCCTGATGAAGCTTTGGAGCTTCAAACTCAGCAGCACATTGACATCTGGTGGTTTGTAGACGTTATAACAGCTGATCTCCACGACGCCTCTCTGATTTTAACAGATTTACTCTGATGTGAGCAAAAAGTCCAAGAAGCCTGCAGATTATCAGCGTCCACACTATTGCTCTTCAAATCTTTATTATCATTCTTGCACTGTTTTTTTTTTTGGCTCCAAACTACTCCTACATACTTTGTCCTACAGAAACATCAAATATTCTATTCCATTCAATTCAATTTTATTTATATAGCGCCAAATCATACCAAAGGTTTTCTCATGACACAGCAGGTCTACACTCTCAGATAATACTTCCTCAAATTACACAATGTTCAGCTCTTTTAGGACATGATGGCTATTATTTTACTCATTCGTATCGTTCACTTTTTAAAATATTCAACTTGTTCAAATTTTACGTTAAAATGAATGAATCAAATCTTTGTACAAACCTTCAACACTTTCTACTTTTACTACTTCCACATACTTTCAGCTACAGACTTCTTCAAACTTTAAACTTTATCACACTGTTCTACTGTTTTTCAGCTCATTTCACATTTTTGCATCGGGCACTTCAGCAGAAAGCTTCCACGCCACATTTTCTGCAGGAAATTCAGTTTTCTAGTTAAATCTGATACTTTTGTTCAGACGTGCTGGATTAAACATATGTATTTAATATAATTAATAAATAGAAAAACCTGAATATTAAATATTTTCTTTGACACAAAATAGATAAGGATTGTACCTTACTGGCAGTTTTTCAAACATTCATTAATTATTAAAAACAATAATTGGAAATAACAGAAATATCCTCAGTGTTGACATTTCGCATATATTTAATTTATTTATCGCTGAATAGAATTTGGGGAAGAATTGATGAAATTAATTTAGTTTTGTGAATAAATTTACATTGAACATTCATTTTTACTCCAGTAACATACAAAGCACAGACAGAAAATGAACTGACTCAAATGATTTGCTGCTTTTCTTTTAGGATTTTGTGTGATGCATTTTTAATTTAGCCAATAAAATCACAGCATTACAGTTTTTAACTTTTTTGCACTTTTGTGCAAAAAGACTTTGATGATGTCCTCACAACGCCGTGAATCACATCCTGACAGCCGTGTATGATGTTTGGTATCAACATGACAGTATAAAAACATCACAGTCATTCACAACAGCATTAAGAGCTGCTGCTGGTTGAATTGCATTGAAACTATATTTAGTTCATGTTGGCGAGGCTGTCTGAGTCCAGTCCAAACCTTCCTGACAGAATATCATAGGAGACCATCTGCAGAGCGCGTGCTGCTCACAATAACCTCAAGAAAACAAAGTGAGCAGGAGAGGTGTGTGTGGTGTAACACCACAGAGAGAGAATATACCTCACCCACCTGGTGAACCAGTTTCAAACCCCTTTCTAGCATGAGGACAAAGCTACCACAAAGGTCCAGCAACTATCGATGAACCATCTTGGAAGAGGCAACCAGTTGTGGCCTTCAGCAACCATAATGCCAGAGGCCGGCCCTGAAGGCAGTGCTTCATAGAAATCATGTGACCTGCAGAAAAATCCACCCTACATCCTGTGTGTGTGTGTGTGTGTGTGTGTGTGTGTGTGTGTGTGTGTGTGTGTGTGTGTGTGTGTGTGTGTGTGTGTGTGTGTGTGGTGAGCATATAAAGCATCTACAGAGGAAGTGAAGCAGAACTCGTCCTCCCGTCCTGATCAGAGACAGATTCTGGGGTAAGCTGCTGAACACACTGAGCTGTTTGTCTGTTTCTAAGTTGTTTAGTGTTAATGTGATGATGAAGATTAAAGCTTATGTGCTAATATGCTTTGTTCATGTGCTGTAGTAATTAACTGACTTTACTTCCTGACAGACTCTGAAATGTTGCTGCAGACTCTGCTAATGTCGTCGGAGCATGTGTGACCATCAGCAGCTTGACTGTCCAACAAACCAACTGTAAGTTTAACATAATCACACATCAGACACAGATACAGATTTGACAGACTGTCTTTAAGTCTTTAAATGAAAACATTAAAGTGACTTGAGTTACTGAAGGTAACTATAATAATAATAATAATAATAATCAGATGAAGTAAGTCCTGCTGATTTTATCCACTTTGAACTTTAATATTTAGGGTTAGCCTCAAATTTGCTCGATAGGGTTGAGGTCTGGACTTTGAGGGGGCCAGTCCATCATTTTCAATGTTTCAGCAGATTCCTTCTGTCACAGGTTGTTCAACAATAGTTAGAGAATGTTTATGGTCATTGTCCTCTTGGAAAATAAATCCAGGCCTAATAAGATAACTCCCAGATGCTATTCTGCATCTCACCACAATATTGTGCTATACTTTCTTCTCCATGATGCATCAGTGTTCACTAAGTCACCTGTTCCTGAGGCTGAAATGGCCCCACACCATAATACTACCTCCTCTGTGTTTAACTGTTGGCAAGACACACTCATTTTTACATCTCTCTCCTCCCTCCGTCCAACATACACTGTTCAAACTTCAAACAACACTTTATGTTTTGTGTGTGTCTTGTCTGTCTGAAAGTTTCTTTTGCTTCTGGTGTGAGTTGGTGGCATCATGGCGGTCTAAAGTGACTTTACAGTGTTTGGACTGCATCTCAAGACAGAAAAACGAGCTAAATCTCCTCATGATGGCTCTATTCTATGATTTACAGAGCATAAAGATGACATTGTAGATATTTCATTCATTTTATGGGTATCTTAAGTGTTCTAATGATTTTGGCCACCACTGTAACTAAGTACATTTACTCAAGTACTGTAGGTAAACACAGTTTTAATGTTCTTGTACTTATTTTCATTGAAGTTTCTTTATTCTTCTATGACAGTTTCAGAGGGACATGTTGTACTTTTTACTTCACTACATTTGTCTAACAGTGTTATTTTATAATTTTACACAGGAAACCTTTAGTTATAAAATTATAGATTTGTACAGGTTGAACTACCAAATAGTGACGTACAATTAAAGTTTGTTCAAAAGTTTGGACACACCTTCTCCTTCAAAGGTTTTTCTTTGTTTTTGTTATTTTCTACATTGTAGAAACACAGAAGACGTCCAAACTATGAAATAACAAATGTAAACAAAGAAAAACATCTTTTATATTTTAGATGATGAAGCTTTGCACACTCTTTATTCTCTCAATCAGCTTCATGAGGTCGTCACCTGGAATTGTTTTCCATTAACAGACCTGCCTTGTCAGATTTTAATTCGTGGAGATCCTTGCCTTCTGAATGTGTTTGAAACAATCCTCTGCCAAGAAGAAATCTCCACATGCTGAGGCGATATGTATGGAGCTGTAGTAAGAGCTACAATCCTGCAGTAGGATGTAGTGAAACAAAAGAAAGGTGCTAGAAGTAAAACTTTCTGACTGAAAGGGAAATAATCACATGAACAAGATGAATTACAAACACATAGATACTTTAAATTGTTTTCAAGAAGCCTGTAAATGAATGTGAACATAAATGAGTGAAAAGGTCAAATTCAAGTGAAAACGTGAGGTTCATTGGATGTGATGTTCCCAAATATTTTCAAACATCACAGAGACAAATAACAGTTTGGACAGCAGAAGATTCAGAGAAGTGAACTAACAAGCTGTTGTCCATTTTGTCCAGTTCAGACTGAGCAATGGACTCAGAAGTCAGCGGGCCGATGGAGGTGACGGCGCTCGGCCGACCTTTCAGTGTCGGGATGTTGTACGACTGCCGCAAAGATTCACTCATCCCTGGTAAGGATTCATATTTAAAGATACTTCACGCATCACAGCCAAACTTTCAGTATTTAATTTAATTTAAGTTATATTCAACAATATTTTCATTGTTTTTATCAATGATCCAGCTTATATCAGAGTCATGAAAACCCTTTCTACTTTTATTGTTGTGATCACTCACTGGTAGCTGAAAGGTTTTTTACTTTTCTGGTTTATTAGAATAAACAGAGAAGGGACAGATATACAGTTAGCATGAATTCAAAGCTGAAGACACTCAAATATTACATTAGACCAGCATCAACCTCTTTCCACTGAAGAAATAACACCAGTGTAACCTGTAACCAACAGTATCTTTGACAAACTTCACTTCCTGTTTGGCTGGTTCTGGAAGCTGAACTTGAGTTTTGCTTCCTATTTTGCAGGAATGACATTGTGGGACAATGATGACCTGATAAAACATGTACGAGAAAGACTGCAGAACTATAATGACTTTGAGATAGTTGCATCTGAATCTATTGAGGGCAAATCTAAAGCACTAAATGTTGAAGCATCACTGAAAGCAAGTCTCCTGGGTGGACTCGTACAAGTTGACGGATCAGCCAAATACCTGAACGATAGTAAGACTTCCAAAAATCAGGCCAGAGTAACACTGAAGTACAAAGCTACCACAAAGATCCAGGAACTATCAATGAACCATCTTGGAAGAGGCAACGTGAAGCATCCGTATGTCTTTGATAAAGGATTAGCAACACATGTAGTCACAGCTGTTCTTTATGGGGCACAAGCCTTCTTTGTCTTTGACCGTGAGGTGTCTGAACAGGAAGATCGTCAAGACATTGAAGGAAACTTGAAGGTGATGATCGAGAAAATTCCCTGTCTTAAGATAGAGGGTGAAGGTTCACTGAAAATGGAAGACAAGGACAGAGCAAATGTTGAGAAATTCTCCTGCAGATTCTATGGAGACTTTTCCCTTCAGAAACCTCCGACATCCTTTCAGGATGCAATACAAGTCTACCAAAGTCTGCCAAAATTGCTGGGAGCCAACGGACAAAACGCCGTACCAATGAAGGTCTGGCTGTTGCCACTGACATGTTTAGATTCTTCAGCTGCTAAACTCGTCCGTCAGATCAGTATAAGATTAGTTCAAGAATCACAGAGTGTCCTGGAGGACTTCAGTGAGCTGGAAATGAGGTGTAATGATGCATTGAACACCAACACTGCACAGCAGTTCCCACAGATTGGCAACAAACTTAAAACTTTTAGAGAGATGTGCTCCGAGTTCAAACTGGAATTCCAACAAACCATGGCAAAGAAACTACCGTCAATCCGAGGAGGAGGAGAAGAAGAAGCTGTGCTCGCAGAGATCCTGAAGAAGAGACATTCTTCTCCTTTCAACAGCAAAGATCTGAATGAGTGGATGGACTGTAAAGAGAGAGAAATTTACAGTTTAAAATCTTTCACCAACATGATGAAGAACACCAAGATCGTTCCATCTCAAAATCACCTGCACAAGGAAATTCTCAGTGCTGAACATGCTGTGTGTTTTGTCTTCACCTCTCTGGGAAGTGTTGAACCGTACCTGTCAACTTTATCAAACTACTTACAACAAACACCCACACCAGACCACCCTCAAGATTCACATACTCGAGATGTAGAGAAGGAACAATGGTACGCCTCAAAAGAAGTAGCAGATACAATGAGGCATAAAGCAAAGCTCGTCAGTGATTTTGGAGAGGCCAACCAGAAGAACAAGAACATGAAGTTCCTGACAGTGGGATTAACAAATGAGACACAGAAAGGTTCAAGCATCTACCTTTATAAAGACGGCTTTACTGTCAATGAGAACTTTGAACCACCTTCAAAGCCTGAAACAGTAACAGTAAGTGACATAAACCACAACAGCCTGACACTGAAGATTTCTCCACCCAGATTTGGAGCAGAGAACATCACCTCATACTGTATGGAGTACTGTGTCAGTGGAGAGGATGGATGGCAACAAAAGACAGCCTCAAAAGCTGAAGAAGTCACAGTGAGAGATCTGAGTCCTAACACAGAGTATATGTTCAGATGCAGAGCAGTGACCTCACAAGGTGTTGGGCCAGCCAATGAAGTCAGTGGTTCCATTAAAACTTTACCTTGCAGCCCTCCTGGAAAACCACAAGTTGAACCAAACTCAAGTGAGATATCAGTTAGCTGGCAGAAACCTGCTGAGCTTGGACAAGATGTCCAGACTTTGAGATACATCGTGGAGTATGCAAAAACAGACAACGGGATGAAAGAGGAAGATCTCCAGTGGAAGCAAATGATGTCGGAGGCTGAAAAGGCGATCATTTCAGGACTTCAGGCAGAGACAGAATATGTTGTCAGGGTCAGATGTGATTGTGGTGTAGCTGGCAGAAGCAAGGAAAGCATCTCTGTTCACGTCTGCACAATAAAACTTAACCCTCTCATAGAATCACTCAAAATTACAAGTGAAATAATAAATTCTGGATCCCCTTCAGTTTACAAACTGCCTCTGAAAGAAGAAGACATGGACATAGATGGATGCCGAAAATACAGTTCTGGCAAAGAAAGCACAAGACAAAGTCGAACGATTATACTTTTTGGAGCGACCGGATCTGGACAGTCCACTTTGATCAATGCAATGATCAACTACATTGTCGGTGTAGAGTGGAACGACAAATTCAGATTCAAATTAATTGATGAGGATCAGTCGATATCACAGACTCCTGTAGTCACTGTGTACAAAATCAACCACCAGGATGGTTTTAAAATAGATTACTCACTGACCATTGTTGACACTCCAGGTTTTGGAGATACAAGAGGCATAAAAAGAGACAAGGAGATCACAGAACAGCTGTGTAGTTTTTTCTCTGCACAGCACGGTCTCAGTGAAATTGACACTGTGTGTTTTGTAGCTCAAGCTTCTTCAGCACGACTCACACCAACACAGAAATATGTGTTTGACTCTGTGCTCTCCATCTTTGGTAAAGATGTGGCAGAAAACATCAGAGTCCTGGTGACGTTTGCAGACGGTCAACGTCCACCAGTTCTAGAGGCCATCAATGCTTCAGGTGTCCCATGTCCTAAAACAGAAGACGGACTGCCAGTTCACTTCAAATTCAATAATTCAGCGTTGTTTGCAGACAACAAATCATCTGCAGCAGGCAGCATGAGTGATGATGATGAAGATGATGAAAGCTTTGATCAGATGTTTTGGAACATGGGGACAAAAAGCATGAAGAAGTTATTCGATGCTTTCACTGAAATAAAAACCAAACCAATGACAATGGAGGTCCTCAAAGAGAGACAGCAGCTCCAGGATTCAATTAAAAAGTTGTTCATTCAGACAGAAGAAGAAGAAGGAGCTTTCAAAGAGCCAAAAGGAAAGTACGCTGGAGCTGCAGAAGTTAAGACCTATGTTCAGGCACTGATTGAAAAACTGATGCTTGAATTTAAACCTCAAGTGACTACGATGGAAGTGGTGACGTGTTGCAAGTGTCTGATAAGTTTCAAAAAGAAAACACTGACGTCAGAACTTCTCTCCACTTCAGAGTACATTGACTTACTCATTGAAGGAGAGAAATCAGAAGCCAAGCCAGACTGGAAGCAACGAGTTAAGTTCCTGATGAACATGAGAGATGTAGACAATAATGATGGAGATGATGACAATGATGATGGAGATGATGACGATGATGATGGAGATGATGAAGTCATCTTCATGATGAAGAAGTTGATGATAAACATAGGGAAAATCTTGAATTTGATGTCATGTTATATAGAAACAGAAGACGATGATGCTGATGATGAAGAAGTTGATGTTGATGAAAAACACTTTTTTTTCTTCATGACAAAGGTGTTGACGAAGATGGTGATGAGATGATTAATCCCTCTTGGGGAAATGTTTCACCATTGTTGTTTCCTATACTTCATTACACACACATGACAAGACCTCAGAGATCCATCCTGACACAGATAATAAAGAACAAACAGGACAGAGAGCGATGTGTTGAGACAGAGTCTCCATTCTGAGAGACCAAGACTTAAAGTATGGCCGAGACAATGAAATGAAAACAATGAAAGAGCTGAAAGAAAAGTAGCTAAAAGCATCAGAGGATAAGACACCTGTTCAGACAGTGACTGAGAAAAGCTTGGAAAGCTCCACTAACTGCATCACTGACCACTGAGCACACTTTGTGCTGGAGCCAGTAACTGGAAAACATCCCAACACGAGTGCAACCAGTGCTCTCATAATACATACACACACTATTCTATACTAACACTAATATTCAACACGCCTGAACATGCAGTTTGATGATAACTTTTTATGTTTTTGTATTTTTACATAAAGCTTGAAATTAGTTTTAACATGTTTTATTTACTGTTGAGTTTATTTAGCTGATTTAAAAACATGAAGACAATCTGAATCATTAGGTCTGATATTGATGTGTATTGACTTATATTTTACTGTCCTGTGGGCTGATATGATGGCTCCCACTGAAAGATGGAGACATCATGAAATAATAATCAATAAATAAATGTTATGATTATTAGTGTTGTCTGTTGTCCTCTGAAGTGTCAGTGTCGCCTTCTTTGCCTTCAACGTTGTTAAAGATTAAACCAGAAGTCCCCAAACAATTTCAGTGAGTTTCAATGTTTTCACATCATCACATTTTGTTCCTATTTTACAGTGTGAAGACTGTTTGGAGACAGGATTAAAGAGAGGAGAGAGTCCATGGCAGCAGAGCCGGCCCGTGGCATAGGCAGTGTAGGCAAATGCTCAGGGCGCCGTCCATCCAGGGGGCGCCACAAATGGGGGAAGAAAAAAAAAATCACTTTTTTAATTTTCACTTTTCTTCGACTAAAACTCGTTGGTACTATTATTTCTTGATATGAAAAAATAAGCCCACGTTAACAGTTCGCTGGTTTGTCACATTTCAGATGTGTGTCAATTTCACCAAAGAAACGTTTTCCATTAAATTTCTGACATAGTTTAATTTTTTTAAGTGTTTGATTTGGCTGGAAAACAAATATTCCAGTCAAACAAATGAATATTTGTGGATGAGAAAATTGTTTTTTTTTTTCTTTTTTCTCCCATTAATCATCTAACAACCTCTCATATATCAATCCCTAGGTTGACTAAACTATCTAACTGTATATAAGTCTTTGAAAGTGCTCCACCTGCAGCAGCTCCAACAGTAAAGTTAATCAGTTTGCAGCAGCAAATGAATGAGCCCAGCTTCCTGGCTAACGTTGGTTGTGTTAATGTGTTAGCTAATGCTAGTTGCTAGCTTCAAAGATTGGGTGAAACATGCAGGCACTACACCGAGCATTTCATTATAAAACCTGTGTTTTAAAATCCTAATAAATTAACTTTGTTCCTTTACAAGACCGCACCTGATCCTGAGATCCAGTAAATCCAGTTCAGTCTGTTCAGTAAGGTGTTATCAATGCTTTTTATTGTGTCCAAAAATAGGTCATGACGTGGCTCTACTTTGTGTTGTATCACACCGTGACAGGACAACCTCAGAGGATCATACACTTTTCTACTGTAGGTACAATGATGCTACAGGGTCCTGTTCTTAAAATGTGGCTTGACTAACTCAGGTCAACTCAGAAAAATGATCGTTAATGTCATCCAGCATTTTTTAAGCACAGTTAGGATTCATCATCTCATCTCTTTGATGAAGTTACCTTGAATCACTAGCATTTATGTAAATGACAATGTAGTGGCCATTTGACCAAACAAAATCAAAAGGCCACTGTTGCACCATGGGAATGTGGTTTAACGCAGGCAAAAGAAGATGAATGTCCAAACTGAATCCTTGCGTTTTGTGATGATTTATTTCAAAATCATAAAACAAACAAAAGAACAAAGAAAATCACAGCTCCTGCTGCCTCCTTTGTCCTGGTAAAAAAACCATAGGCCCACCCAGGTGCATGCTGGTAGTCAAGGTGCCTACCTACCCAAATAACCTCACGTGCACAGTGTGGTCCATTTACCAAAAAATAAATAAATAAACCAAAATACTAACCATGCAAATCTATATCCTAAACAAATAACTAAGAATATTAGCAAAAATCTAATCTAAATAAAACAAACACTTAAATTAATCAAACAAAGTTACTCATAATTAGCTATTAAATTCACAACTAAGACTAACTTTACAAATAGCTCCTACACTCCGGCCCCTAATTGTGCATAATATCACAATTACAGTTATCTACAAAAAAGGAGCTACTTCTGGAACTACAACTACAAGACAGACCTATTCTGGATGTCATAATAGCCCTAAATGGACCATCTTCTTAATGAATCTGCAAAATAAAACGCAGGTTAACTGGAGAAAAAGAAAGAAAAAATAGAGATAGAGAAAGAGAGAGTCATGATGTTAGACTGCTGCTTCCAGTAGTAGACAGAGCTTCGTCACAGGTCTCTCCAGAATACTAGTCCTAGTTTGAAGACGCACAGTGCGTACCAAGCCCTTTGCATCTGGTCTGATGTCCAAAACTTTCCCCATGATCCAAGATCCTCTTGGAGCTGAGGCATCTGCGACAAGAACAATGTCTCCAGAAGTGAGGCTTTTCCTTGGCCTTGTCCATTTTTGTCTCTCCTGCATCATAGGTAGATACTCAGAAATCCATCTTTTCCAAAACAGTTCAGCAATATACTGTGCTTGCTTCCACCTTTTCCTTATGTACAGATCATTTCGGTCAAACAGTCCTGGTGGCATGATTGGCTTTCCTTTCAACTTCTAAAGCTTCTAGAGCTTCTAAATCATCTGGATCATCTGAGACCTTTGTGATGGGTCTATCATTTAGAATTGCCTCAACCTCACAGAAGACGGTCTGGAGCCCTTCATCATCCAAAGTTTGTTGTTTCAGTACTGAAGTGAGAACGCTTTTCACTGAACGAATCAGACGTTCCCAAACACCACCTTGTTGGGAAGCTGCTGGTGTACTGAAGCTCCATTTTATGTTATCCTGAACAAAAGCCCTTTGAATTTTGCTATGATTTAGAGAAGCCAGACTTTCCTTCAGCTCCCGGTTGGCTCCAACAAAATTTGTGCCATTATCCAATCTGATAGCTGAGACTGTACCTCGTCTACAGATAAACCTCCGAATTGCATTTATACAGGAGTCTGTATCTAGTGCATAGGCTACTTCCAGATGCACAGCACGACTAGTCAGACATGTAAACAACACTCCATTTCTTTTAAGATGACTTCTGCCTCTCTTAACATCAGTGGGGCCAAAATAATCAATTCCCACATTTGTAAAAGGAGCCTTTTCAGGCAGCACCCTCTCTTCAGGTAAGTCAGCCATCTTCTGTTCAATCAGCTTTCCCCTGTTGCGTTTGCACACAATACAGTCGGATATTACCTTCCTGGCAGCAGAGTTTGCATTAGTGATCCAGTATTTTTGCCGTAATCTGGACAGCATGTGATTCCTCCCTGCATGCCCCAATTGGTTATGGATATAGCGCAAAATGAGTGTGGCTACATGCATGTCTTTAGAAAGAATCACCGGATGTTTAGATTCTGCTGACAATGCTGCTTTATCCAACCGACCACCAACTCTGAGGATTCCATCATCCAGCACTGGATCCAGTTTGTACAGTGTGCTTTCTTTAGAGATGGTTTTAAATCCACTCTTGAGTGAGGTGATTTCAGCTTCAAACTTCTGTTTTTGTACATAGAGAATGATGGACTCTTCTGCCTGCACAAGATCTTCAGGAGTCAGACTTTGTCTTTTGAGCGTGACTTTAAAGTTCTGAACTTTCCTGTCCACTTCTTGATCTTTATTAAGGCCCGCAGAAGCACTAAACTCCTTCCTCTTCTGCGCTAATGTCATAAGCGCTGCTTTGATTTTTAAAAACCAAACCACAGATGTTCTTAACTTAATCCAGGATGAAAAGTAATTGATCAGCTGGCCGGTGGCCTTTTCCACATCCTGGACAATAGCATTCACTGTCAAGTCCCTTTTGACCTCTGGGTCATTGTCAGAAACCACATCACAGTCCTTTTTCAGATTAGGCCATTCTTCCTCTGGTCTGGAGAGAAACTCAGGTCCATTTAACCATCTCCTGCATATCAGGAAATCCTGAGCTGTCATTCCTCTTGATGCTTCATCTGCTGGATTTTCTTTTGAACCCACATATCTCCACTGCTCAATATCTGAAGCTTCTCTGATGACAGAAGTTCTGTTTGCTACAAAAGCGTGGAATCGTTTGGTCTCATTTGCGATGTATTTAAGAACTGTTGTGCTGTCTGTCCAGAAAACTGATTTCTCCAGCATAAGTTGTAACTCCTTCCGCAGCATTTTATCAATTCGAACAGCAAGAACTGCAGCTGTAGTCTGCTTGAGAGGAGCAACTCTAGCCTTTCCCATGAGAAATGCTACCTGTATCTTATGATCTTTTTCCAGTCTCAAGTAAGACACAGTTCCATATCCAACTTGACTGGCATCAGAAAAGTGGAGAAGCTGTGCTGAAACTGGGGCTCCAAAGTCTCTGGGTTTAATACAGCGTTCCACTTTGAACTCATCCATTTTTTGAACATCCTGGAACCATTCAGACCATTGCTTAGAGAAGACATGGGGAATGACTTCATCCCACTTCAGGTTTCTCCTACAGAGCTCCTGCAGCAACAATTTAGCTGGCATACTGAATGGGGCCAAAAATCCCAAAGGGTCATAAAGAGAGCTGACCACAGAAAGAATGCCTCTCCTGGTCTGTGGTTGTTCTCGAACTAAAGTCTTGAACTGAAACATATCAGTCCCAATGCACCATTGTAGCCCAAGTGCTCGCTCTGTTGGAAAGTGATCTGAATCCAAATCCAGCTCCATCATTTTATTTGCTCTCCTTTCCTCCATGACTGACAGCAGCACAGTACGGCTGTTGCTTATCCATTTTGAAAGAGTAAATCCTCCTTTTTCACAGAGAGCAGTCAAATTCTTGATCATTTGTACAGCTTCTTTCTCTGAAGCCATAGCTTTCAGGCAGTCATCCACATAAAAATTGTGTTTCACTGTATTGATCACTTCAGGTGGGAAATGCTGTGCATTGTCTTCTGCTGTTCTCCTCAGAGCATAATTTGCACAACTTGGTGAGGATACAGCACCAAACAGATGAACTCTCATGCGATGTTCCTGTGGAGGCTGTGCAGTATCACCATCTGGCCACCAGAGGAAGCGGAGAAAGTTGATGTGTTTATCTGGGACATGTACTTGGTGAAACATGGCTTTAATGTCTGCCATTACTGCAACAGGTTCCTGCCGGAATCGAATGAGGACTCCAATGAGAGTGTTGGTCAGATCAGGTCCCTGCAAGAGTTGGCAGTTCAGTGATGTCCCTTTATATGTTGCTCCACAATCAAAAACAACTCTCAGCTTGCCTTTTCTGGGATGATAAACTCCATGATGGGGAATATACCACACCTTTCCATCACTTTGTTTTAGATGATCAGCAGGCACCACTTCAGCATATCCTTGAGCAATCATGTCATTTAAGAATGCAGTGTATTTTTCCTTAAATGTGTTGCTCCTGTCAAATTTTCTTTTCAGGCTTTGGAGGCGCTGTTCTGCAACACAGCGATTGTTTGGCAGGAAACAATCCTCCTGTCGGAAAGGTAAGTCAATACAATAATGACCTTCAATCATTTCTGCTGTGCTGCTTACAACATTCATGAACTTGACATCTTCTCTGGACATTTCAATCTGCTCCTCAGCTGCTCTCTCATTAAAATCGTGGTTATATTGTTGAACCAACATGTCTTGAAGATGTTCAATGGAGATTCGGTTGGCTGTTACAGCATGGCAGCCACTCTTACTCCTACTGCTTGTGCCACGAAGTGGACCATTAATGACCCAACCGACCCTGGTTCTTACTGCATAGGGTCCTTCATCCTGGCTGTTTATTACCTCCCAAGGCTCCATTACTTTAGGGGCATCAGTTCCAATTAAGAGGTCTACACCTGCATCAATATCATTCACCTTTACATCCTTCAGATAAGACCACTGAACAAGATCCTCTTGTTGAGGGACACTGGGTGAGGAGACAGGCATGGACCTCTGTGTTAAAACATCAGGTAACTGGATGAAATCGTTCATGTCCACACCAGACACCTCAAGACCTGACAGAATATGAGCATTTACAATTTTCTTTTGCCCCATTGTTCTCATCAAAAAACTTGTCTTTTTGCCACTCACATTTAATTTTCTTGCCAGGCTCTCTGTGCAAAACATTCCTGAGCTTCCGGGATCCAGAAAAGCATATGTCTGTACAGTTTTGTTACTCTTGTGGCTCCTAACTTTAACTGCAACAACAGAAAAAATAGAATCATCTTCAGCACCGGCCCCAATATGACCACAGAATTACAAACACATAGATACTTTAAATTGTTTTCAAGAAGCCTGTAAATGAATGTGAACATAAATGAGTGAAAAGGTCAAATTCAAGTGAAAATGTGAGGTTCATTGGATGTGATGTTCCCAAATATTTTCAAACATCACAGAGACAAATAACAGTTTGGACAGCAGAAGATTCAGAGAAGTGAACTAACAAGCTGTTGTCCATTTTGTCCAGTTCAGACTGAGCAATGGGCTCAGAAGTCAGCAGGCCGATGGAGGTGACGGCGCTCGGCCGACCTTTCAGTGTCGGGATGTTGTACGACTGCCGCAAAGATTCACTCATCCCTGGTAAGGATTCATATTTAAAGATACTTAACGCAACACAACCAAACTTTCAGTATTTAATTTAATTTAAGTTATATTCAACAATATTTTCATTGTTTTTATCAATGATCCAGCTTATATCAGAGTCATGAAAACCCTTTCTACTTTTATTGTTGTGATCACTCACTGAATCTATTGAGGGCAAATCTAAAGCACTAAATGTTGAAGCATCACTGAAAGCAAGTCTTCTGGGTGGACTTGTAGAAGTTGGCGGATCGGCCAAATACCTGAACGATAGTAAGACTTCCAAAAATCAGGCCAGAGTAACACTGAAGTACAATGCTACCACAAAGATCAAGGAACTATCAATGAACCATCTTGGAAGAGGCAACGTGAAGCATCCGTATGTCTTTGATCAAGGAATAGCAACACATGTAGTCACAGCTGTTCTTTATGGGGCACAAGCCTTCTTTGTCTTTGACCGTGAGGTGTCTGAACAGGAAGATCGTCAAGACATTGAAGGAAACTTGAAGGTGATGATCGAGAAAATTCCCTGTCTTAAGATAGAGGGTGAAGGTTCACTGAAAATGGAAGACAAGGACAGAGCAAATGTTGAGAAATTCTCCTGCAGATTCTATGGAGACTTTTCCCTTCAGAAACCTCCTACATCCTTTCAGGATGCAATACAAGTCTACCAAAGTCTGCCAAAATTGCTGGGAGCCAACGGACAAAACGCCGTACCAATGAAGGTCTGGCTGTTGCCACTGACATGTTTAGATTCTTCAGCTGCTAAACTCGTCCGTCAGATCAGTATAAGATTAGTTCAAGAATCACAGAGTGTCCTGGAGGACTTCAGTGAGCTGGAAATGAGGTGTAATGATGCATTGAACACCAACACTGCACAGCAGTTCCCACAGATTGGCAACAAACTTAAAACTTTTAGAGAGATGTGCTCCGAGTTCAAACTGGAATTCCGACAAACCTTGGCAAACAAACTACCGTCAATCCGAGGAGGAGGAGAAGAAGAAGCTGTGCTCGCAGAGATCCTGAAGAAGAGACATTCTTCTCCTTTCAACAGAAAAGATCTGAATGAGTGGATGGACTGTAAAGAGAGAGAAATTTAGTTTAAAATCTTTCACCAACATGATGAAGAACACCAAGATCGTTCCATCTCAAAATCACCTGCACAAGGAAATTCTCAGTGCTGAACATGCTGTGTGTTTTGTCTTCACCTCTCTGGGAAGTGTTGAACCGTACCTGTCAACTTTATCAAACTACTTACAACAAACACCCACACCAGACCACCCTCAAGATTCACATACTCGAGATGTAGAGAAGGAACAATGGTACGCCTCAAAAGAAGTAGCAGATACAATGAGGCATAAAGCAAAGCTCTTCAGTGATTTTGGAAAGGCCAACCAGAAGAACAAGAACATGAAGTTCCTGACAGTGGGATTAACAAATGAGACACAGAAAGGTTCAAGCATCTACCTTTATAAAGACGGCTTTACTGTCAATGAGAACTTTGAACCACCTTCAAAGCCTGAAACAGTAACAGTAAGTGACATAAACCACAACAGCCTGACACTGAAGATTTCTCCACCCAGATTTGGAGCAGAGAACATCACCTCATACTGTATGGAGTACTGTGTCAGTGGAGAGGATGGATGGCAACAAAAGACAGCCTCAAAAGCTGAAGAAGTCACAGTGAGAGATCTGAGTCCTAACACAGAGTATATGTTCAGATGCAGAGCAGTGACCTCACAAGGTGTTGGGCCAGCCAATGAAGTCAGTGGTTCCATTAAAACTTTACCTTGCAGCCCTCCTGGAAAACCACAAGTTGAACCAAACTCAAGTGAGATATCAATTAGCTGGCAGAAACCTGCTGAGCTTGGACAAGATGTCCAGACTTTGAGATACATCGTGGAGTATGCAAAAACAGACAACGGGATGAAAGAGGAAGATCTCCAGTGGAAGCAAATGATGTCGGAGGCTGAAAAGGCGATCATTTCAGGACTTCAGGCAGAGACAGAATATGTTGTCAGGGTCAGATGTGATTGTGGTGTAGCTGGCAGAAGCAAGGAAAGCATCTCTGTTCACGTCTGCACAATAAAACTTAACCCTCTCACAGAATCACTCAAAATTACAAGTGAAATAATAAATTCTGGATCCCCTTCAGTTTACAAACTGCCTCTGAAAGAAGAAGACATGGACATAGATGGATGCCGAAAATACAGTTTTGGCAAAGAAAGCACAAGACAAAGTCGAACGATTATACTTTTTGGAGCGACCGGATCTGGACAGTCCACTCTGATCAATGCAATGATCAACTACATTGTCGGTGTAGAGTGGAACGACAAATTCAGATTCAAATTAATTGATGAGGATCAGTCGAGATCACAGACTCCTGTAGTCACTGTGTACAAAATCAACCACCAGGATGGTTTTAAAATAGATTACTCACTGACCATTGTTGACACTCCAGGTTTTGGAGATACAAGAGGCATAAAAAGAGACAAGGAGATCACAGAACAGCTGTGTAATCTCTTCTCTGATCAGCACGGTGTCAGTGAAATTGACGCTGTGTGTTTTGTAGCTCAGGCTTCTTTAGCACGACTCACACCAACACAGAAATATGTGTTTGACTCTGTGCTCTCCATCTTTGGTAAAGATGTGGCAGAAAACATCAGAGTCCTGGTGACGTTTGCAGACGGTCAACGTCCACCAGTTCTAGAGGCCATCAATGCTTCAGGTGTCCCATGTCCTAAAACAGAAGACGGACTGCCAGTTCACTTCAAATTCAATAATTCAGCGTTGTTTGCAGACAACAAATCATCTGCAGCAGGCAGCATGAGTGATGATGATGAAGATGGAGGCTTTGATCAGATGTTTTGGAACATGGGGACAAAAAGCATGAAGAGGTTCTTTACAGCTCTGAATCTCATGGAAACCAAAAGTTTGACGATGACAAAGGAGGTCCTCAGAGAAAGACAGCAGCTCGAGAATTCAGTTGAAAATTTGCAGATGCAGGTTAAAGTTGGGTTAGCCAAGACTGAGGAGATAAAACAGACAGCTGAAAAACTGAAAGAGCACGAGGCAGAGATCAGCAGAAATGAGAATTTTGAGTTTGAAGTCACTGTAACGAAGCCTTTTAAACAATATAATTGTTTAGTTGGTATGTACTGTACCAATTGTCAGGTGTGTCATCGGACCTGTCACTATAACTGTCCAATACCCAATGATGCAGATAAAGCACGCTGTGATGCAATGGGATCAGATGGACACTGCACAGTGTGTCCAGGTAAATGTCACTGGAGTCAACATATTCATGAGGAGTACCACTGGCAGGACAGGCAAGTTAAAGAAAAACTAACAGTGGAAGAGATGAAAGAAAAGTACCTGAAAGCCTCAGAGGCTAAGTCACCCTTTCAGACATTGATGCAAAAACTGAAGGCTGAATATGATCGTCTGCAGGATGAGGTGATGAAACTGGTGCAGAGAACAGGAAAGTGTTTAAACAGACTTAAAGAGATAGCACTGAAGCCAAATCCTCTCTCCACTCCAGAGTACATTGACATGATGATTGAGGGAGAGAAATCTGAAGCCAAGCCAGGCTGGAAGAAACGAGTTGAGTCCCTGATGGCCATGAAAGAAAAGGCAGAGTACATGAGTAAAGTGGAGAGAGGAGAGAATGTACTCTATCCAAAAGATGTTTCATCTTTCATTCTCTGTTTTTACTCATTTATTATCATTTAAACACTGAATCACTTATTGAGCTCATCATTATTTTGATCCTTTGCCTGTGGTGCCAGTATGTTTCATGATTTCTTTTTCTGAGTTACACCACAAGTACAAACAATGAACATAAACATTTTATTGTACAGCCCTGTTATAAAATGAATACATAAATGAAGCTTGTATCTTTGTAGAAACACATTCTTCCAGTTTACATTGTTCAGTACGAGCTGTCTTTTGTTGAAAAACAGGAAGCTAATGTAAAAAATGACTCAAAGCTTTTGACGTGTGCTGTATTTTATTTTATTGTGCTGACTTTGAATTAAGTGGCTTTGGGCTGAATTATGGAGAAATGGTTTGATATGAACAATGAATAAAAATGTAACTTTCCTTGCTGCCTGTAGTTTGTCCTCTTGTCCTCATGTGTCAGTGCGTCTTAGTGCTCTGAAATAAAGTTTTTCTATCTCAACATATTTCTCCACGACTGCTGCTGGCCTCATCAACAAGGCCCGGGGCCCTCTAACACTCACTATCTCCCTCCACCCACCCAGACCTACATGTTACAATCAAGTTATACTGACATACATATGTATGTATATATACATATATACATATATATATCTACTGAGTGTCCGTGTTACATTAACAGGCCCTTTACAGAAAAACAACACAGCTCTTGCTGCTGTTCTGTTGGAAGGGCTGACGTTGAGCTAATGTTAGCTAACATCAGCTAACAAACTAAGCTAACATTAGCTAACAGCAGCTAACAAACTGGGCTAATAGCTAACAGCAGCTAATAGCCAGATTTCTCTCCCTCAATCAGCAGGTCAATGGAATGGAGAGAGGATTTGGCTTCAGTGCTATCTCTTTAAGTCTGTCTAAACACTTTCCTGATCTCTCCATCAGTTTCAGCAGGGCTGTTTCTAGCTGTTTGGGGGTGAGGCAGCTGTAATTTGATTGCATGTAGAATGAACACTGTGATGGCCAGAACATAGGATCTGCACTTTAATGCCTATAAGAGCAGGGGGACACAGTGAGCACACACACGGGCACAAGCTCTCCCTCAGCAACTGCAGCGGGTCAGAAAATATGCAACGGAGGCTTAACTCAGACCAAACAAATAAAAACAACATTTTTATAACGACTAAAACACCAAAACATTAAAGACAACCTGACGTTTTCAACTGAACAAACTTTTAATCATGCTAGCTTCATTAAGTTCTGGGCGGGAAGGTGCGGCTACGACGGTACAACATAAATAAATCAAAAAATAAATAAATAAAACAAATACAGTTTAACATATTTTTGAGAATGTTCACCTGAACAAAATAAACATTTACAATATGATCAAAATATCAGCACAGTTACAGGGCCCTATGCCAGATCCAGTTTGGGAGCCTCCATTGAGACAAACTGTGAGGTAGAGGTTCTTTCAGATGATCTGTGGTGATGCAACAGTCTGTTACATTTTAAGAGGAAACAGGTAGAGAACAATAATAAATGTAACAGACGCAGAATGTTCCTGTTTAATGTAAACTTTGAAAACAAGGTGACATAACATAATAAAGCTTTCTCCACCAATCCAAAACAGTAAAAAAACATAACTTAAATGAATAAAAATACAACAGAGCAGCCTCCATATTAATGTGCAAACAATAAAAACAAACACAGTAAGAATAGTTACATAGTCATGTTGCTGTTTGCTGGTCAGGAGCTGTTGAAGAGCCTTCTGACTCTGCTTGGACCTCCTGCAAACACAAAGCTCCTCAGGTCACCAAGCAAAACTGATCAGAGGCAAATATTCATATAATAACTGCAGCAAATTCTGAATCTGTTTTAATATGAAACATTACAATATTCAGTGTCCCTTTAAAGCATACTAGTTTCAGAGTTATCACTTTCAGAATTTTTCCACATTATACTTGATAAATTAATACAAATGAAGGTAAATGAGTGATGAGCACCATGTGATATAGAGGGAATATGTTTGCATATATTTTGCAGTACATTACAAAGTAGACACCTTTCGTCTAACATATGCAGTACAGTACACTTTAAATGTACTTTAATTTGTTACAATGGTTCTTTTGAATTAGAAAGTACTACATCCAAAACTTGAACTCTGCTGTGTGAATAAAGGCAGGTTTGTTCAAATGAGTAAACTACAGTCACAATAAATATTCTAATAAATTTGGCAAAGGGACTTCATCTCAGTCAGCAGAGTTGTCCAGTAACCAAACACAGTAAAATACAAGAGCAGAGACTTGGACAATCTTTACTCCAGCGATCATTTCAGATTCATAGTGCTGTATGAATAATCCACTGCTATACTCACTCATATACCCACTGGACGATGATATCTCTGACATTGTGTACGTTGCCCAGCCACAGCCTCTCTCCACAGTGTAATGGAAACACCGGGTGTCACTTCAGTCCACGGCATGACAGCAGTCACAGTCACATGACACATTTATCTGAGCCCTTTAAAACAAACTCTGTATAAAGCTGACTGTATTCACAAACAATCATAACCAGCTGAGCGTCATGGCTCCTCCTCCACCTCACATCATCTTACCTTCATCCTGTCGTCACTTTTCTTTTTTACATTTTTCTGCACCAGTCTGTTTTGATGTTATTCTCTCACTTCAGTGATGGTGGGCAGCTGTCAATCATCCCGTCATACCTGTCAGCAGACGTCACTTCCTAGGTGACAGCCCAAAGGTGATTCTGACCTGCTGACCCCACAAACACTGACATGCTTTATTTAAGCATAGAAGTGTTTCACACAACAAATGAGGTGTTCACCTGGCTACAAATAAAGACAGATACTTTTAATTCTCACAAATATAATATAATATAACACAATATAACATGAGGCTGAACTTGCAGCTTGGGGGTCCCCTGGTGGCTGCAGGGCTCCATGCAGCTGCATAGTCTGCATATAAAGAAACGGCTCTGAGTTCTATCACCTCATCCTGCAGACGATCATATTCAGCCTTCAGTTCTTCCATCATTGTCTGAAAGGGTGACTTAGCCTCTGAGGCTTTCAGGTACTTTTCTTTCATCTCGTTCACTGTTCGTTTTTCTTTAACTTCCTTATACTCCCATCTGTACTTCTGATTAAAATGTTGACTCCAGTGACATTTACCTGGACACTCTGTGCAGTGTCCATCTGATCCCATTGCACAACAGAGTGCTTTATTTTTTTCATCGGAAAATCCACAGGGATAGTGACAGGTGTGATGACACACCTGACAATTGGTAATGTATTTATCAGTACCAGAAATATCTTCTTGAAAAGGCTTCGTTACAGTGACTTCAAACTCAAAATTCTCATTTCTGCTGATCTCTGCCTCGTGGTCTTTCAGTATTTCAGCTGTCTGTTTTATCTCCTCAGTCTTGGATAACCCAACTTTAACCTGCATCTGCAAATTTTCAACTGAATTCTCGAGCTGCTGTCTTTCTCTGAGGACCTCCTTTGTCATCGTCAAACTTTTGGTTTTTATGAGATTCAGAGCTGTAAAGAACTTCTTCATGCTTTTTGTCCCCATGTTCCAAAACATCTGATCAAAGCCTCCATCTTCATCATCATAAAACAACATTAAAAACATAATCACACATCAGACACAGATACAGATTTGACACTGTCTTTAAGTCTTTAAATGAAAACATAAAAGTGACTTGAGTTACTGAAGGTAACTAAAATAATAATAATAATAATAATAATAATAATAGTAACTAAATGTACGGAGCCAATTTGAAAAGTTCAGCCTTCACTTAGTGTGAAGTGGGAGAAGGAGAGACCGACCTGACTGTACCATGAAAACAGAGCTGGTTGACTTGAGCAGCATAGCTGAAGCATTGTGATGTAGCAGCCACCAGAGGGAGCAATCGTACAGATTTTAATCCTGACAGCAGCAGCACAGAGCTGACACATCAACTGTTACTGTGCTGGAAAGTAACGAAGTACATTTACTCAAGTACTGTAGGTAAACACAGTTTTAATGTTCTTGTACTTATTTTCATTGAAGTTTCTTTATTCTTCTACTCCATGACAGTTTCAGAGGGACATGTTGTACTTTTTACTTCACTACATTTGTCTAACAGCGTTAATTTATAATTTTACACAGGAAACCTTTAATTATAAAATTATAGATTTTTAAGGGTTGAACTATTAAATAGTGACGTACAATTAAAGTTTGTTGTTTGTTTAAGTTTTGGATCAGTCAAACTCACAAGCTCACAGCCAGACTTCTGAAGTCACTGTGTACAAAATCAACCACCAGGATGGTTTTAAAATAGATTACTCACTGACCATTGTTGACACTCCAGGTTTTGGAGATACAAGAGGCATAGAAAGAGACAAGGAGATCACAGAACAGCTGCGTAATCTCTTCTCTGATCAGCACGGTGTCAGAGAAATTGACGCTGTGTGTTTTGTAGCTCAGGCTGCTTCAGCACGACTCACACCAACACAGAAATATGTGTTTGACTCTGTGCTCTCCATCTTTGGTAAAGATGTGGCAGAAAACATCAGAGTCCTGGTGACGTTTGCAGACGGTCAACGTCCACCAGTTCTAGAGGCCATCAATGCTTCAGGTGTCCCATGTCCTAAAACAGAAGACGGACTGCCAGTTCACTTCAAATTCAATAATTCAGCGTTGTTTGCAGACAACAAATCATCTGCAGCAGGCAGCATGAGTGATGATGATGAAGATGGAGGCTTTGATCAGATGTTTTGGAACATGGGGACAAAAAGCATGAAGAAGTTCTTTGATGCTTTAACTGAAATAAAAAACAAACCAATTCATGTCCTCAATCAAAGATGGATGATAATTATGATAATGATGATGCTGATTATGACTGCAATACAGTGATTTCACCTTTTTGCTGAAGATGTTGATGAAGACATGATAAATCCCTCTTTGGGAAATTTTTCACTCCATTGACTCCGTCAACCTAACAGCGCCTACAGACAGAGCGATGGACAAGTTCCACAAAAAAAGCCCCCACAAACTGATCTATCCGCCCTGAAAGTGTTTTAAACAGAACATATGGCGAGGAGAGAGGAGATAAACTCCTCCAGCTTCATCGTAATCATAAATCTTTGTCAAGACTAAGTCAAAATCAAGACCATAACAAGTCACTGAAAGATGGAGAATTCATGAAGTAATAAACAATAAATAAATGTTATAAGTGTTGCCTGTTGTGCTCTCATGTGTCGGTCTCTTTGCCTTCAGTAACTTCTATGTCTTCCAAGACCTTTCAGGTCAGTTGCACTGCGGACATCCACCCGAATCCATCCTGTAAATTTAAATATATAATTATACAGATAGAGGAGACGGGGGCCAGGAGGGGAAAAGACAACATACCTGGGAAGTGGCAGCTCAGACTGTCACTGAGGGGCCAGGTAATAAACACTTGGCAATAGCGGGCTGAAAGTCATGATGCATTCATGGTCCACACCCTTTTCTAATATTTAGGGCAGCCTATACTTTTATTCACTGGAACGGCATCATATCGTGTTTTATCTACCACAGAGGAATCCAAGATGGCACTGGGATGGTGGGCGATTGCAGATCTCTTTCCTGTGGCTGTCTCAGGGCAACGTATCTGTGTTGAACCTCCTGAGGACAAGTTACATCTTATGTGCATGTTGGATCACTCGACAAGAAATCAACGTTGACTTGTAGTTTCACATGGGACACAAACAGCAGCATCCTGGGTAAAAGTCCTGTGTTTCTTTGACCCACCCATCAACCCCAACCACCTCCTTATGTGGACTTCCTTGCTCTTTAAACAACATCACCTGACTTCAACAGCAACATCAAATATAAAGTAGCTGTAGCTAGCTGAAGAAAAAGTAGTTCAAACTAGCTCACTGTATAAAGTAGTCCAAAGTATTTTCTACCTGCTAGGTGCTAATCAAAGCCACACAATCTTTGCAGGTTGACCATTTCTTTTTCACACTGAGGTGTATTGTTACTTTAAGGGCTATCAAGTAAAGTTACATATAGCAACACACACACACACACACACACACACTGAAAGAATCCAAATAGGAACAATAATGCTAACATGATAACACGGTAAGGTAAGGTAACCTACGAAATAAACACTAACTGTACATAAATTAGTAAAAAGTAGCTAACCGTGTAAAGAGTTCAAACTACTTCATACCTGGTAGCTGCTAGGTACTAATCAAAGCTACCGAACGTTTCTTTTTCGCACGTCAACGATAAAAGTAGGAGCAGTTATGTTAGCCCCGCTAACACTTGGTTCAACAAGCTAACCTACAAAATAAACATATACCAAAATAAAACATGGCTAAACTTACAGCGTACAAGTTTGAAGTCGGGTCACAGACAGCCGATATCGATCACTGTACTTCAGCTGTTTGCCCTCATTAAGAAAACAGTCCAGAGTAACATGCACACCTGCTGCCATCAAAAATAAACTTCATCCTCTCAGCTCTGTCCTCGCGGGCTGTGGACCGATGTGCTGGTTCTCTGACATGGTGCAAATTATCTCGTATGAAGTATGAATAACTACGAAGTAGCTAACTGTATGAAGTAGTTCAAAGTGGCTAACAGTATACAAAATAGATAAAACTAGCTAACTGTATATATATTTAAAAGTAGCTAATGGTATAAAAAGTAAATAAAACTAGCTAACTGTAAAACAGTAGATAAATTAGCTTACAGTATATAAAGTAGTTAAAACTAGGTAACAGTATATTAAGTATTTAAAAGTAGCTAACGGTATAAAAAGTACATAAACTAGCTAACAGTACATAAAATATTTAAAAATAGCTATCTGTATATAGAGTAAATAAAACTAGCTCACAGCATATAAATTATTTAAAAGTAGCTAACTGTATAAAAAGTAACTAGCTAACGATATATAAAGTACATAAAACTAGCTAACGGTAAAAAAGTAGATAAACTAGCTAACAGTATATAAAGTAATTAAAAGTAGCTTACAGGTGAATTTATTCTCTGTGTGTAACAATATTATCAGTACAGTGAGGTTTCACACCTCGCCTCACCATAGCTTACCACGACTGTGGGAGTAACTCGTGTAAATTAAAATACATTTCACTGTGGTGATCGCGTAATTACAATTATAATGTAAAGACAAAACCCAGCAGCACTTTTTATATTTCATTATGATTATTTATATTATTTATATTAATAAATGTTAAACCTGAATATAAACAGGAAAATTACGTGTATAAAAATCACATTTTCTATAAAAACAAGGTGACTGCTCACATACCTGTGTATGTAAAACTTCATGTGGTTTCCACACGCGCACCTTTAAAGAGAGGAGCTGAGATAGGCGAGCTAGCATCTCACACACAAACTGCTGTACACGATAAAATGACAAACGCGTTTAAACAAAGATCACGGTAACAAAGAGCAAAGCTGCTTTCCACTATAGAGTCGAATGAAACCCTCGATTTAACGTTTTTAACGTGTTTTAAGTCACTTTGAACGACAGCTCTAAAGTCTCACCTCTCCTCAGCACAGCTTACAGGAAGTGACGTCGCAAAAATACACCGCCAAAATACAGCTAACAAAATAAAAGCTCCCTCAAACAAATACACAGAAAGACAGGATCATACAAAGAAAATAATAACATATGAACAGAGATGGATGTTTGGATACATTCCCTTCACGGATGTAGTAAAGTACTGACAATGATCAACGCAGGAGCAATATCGCTAACACTTGGTTCAACAAGGTAACCTACAAAATAAACATATAACAACATAAAACATGGCTAAACTTACAGCGTACAAGTTTGAAGTTGGGTCACAGACAGCTGATATGATCACCATTGACATTGTAAATTATGAATATTAAATAATAAAATAATAATAAATAACAATGGTGGTCGTTTTGAAGCTGAAAATATATGTGGCTGTACCGTCCCCGCAGACTGTCTAAAACCTGGACGTAGTCTCCGTGACGTCCCCGCAGACTGTCTAAAACCTGGACGTAGTCTCCGTGACGTCCCCGCAGACTGTCTAAAACCTGGACGTAGTCTCCGTGATGTCCCCGCAGACTGTATAAAACCTGGACGTAGTCTCTGTGACGTCCCCACAGACATCAAACAAACCATCTGTAACGCCACCCACCTGTCAATCAAAGCGTCCACGCTCTTAATCCTGCATAACTTTAAGCCTTAATATAATCTGAACAGGTGAGTTGTATAAAAATTCACCCTCAGTACAGTTGTCATGAACGGGGAAATTAGCTATAGAGACCAAAACTGTTTTTTGTACCAGGCTGTAAACATGTTTATTTCTGCTGTGAAGTTGGACATTTTAACATGGGGACTTATGGAGACTGACTCACTTCTGGAGCCAGCCTCAAGTGGACGACAAGAGGAACTGCAGTTTTTTTTACTTCATGTGTTGACTTCAAAGACAAACTGACGGAGGCTTCTCTGTATCACAATATCAGACGTACAGAGTAAACCAAACCAGGACAGAACTGGAAGAGATGTGACCTTTGACCTCCAGCAGACAGACTGAGGATGACGGTTGTTTCACGTCGTCTCTGCTGCAGTGTGACGCAGATTAGTGACGTTCAGGTGACAATGGGATAAACGGACGCTGATCTGCAGAGAGAGAGAGCGATGGAGTGGGAGAGGAACAACGGTACGATTCTGGACTGCCGCTTCGCGCCGTCGGCGGTGACAAAAGCTCCGTTGTTGAAGCTCCAACACGCTGATTCACCGGAGTGACGAGAGTCAGCTGACAGAGGGAGCGCTTGTTTAATAACACACTCTGTCCCAATGGGGTCCTCTGTAACTGACACACACACACACACACACACTGTGGAGGAGTTTCATGTCCAGACACACTGTTGCACCATTGTGGTTCAGATGAGACAATGCGTCTGTGTGTGTGGTGTGTTATTGTACTATACGTGCTATCAACAGAACAGAGGTGGAGCGGGTCTCCAACTTCAGGTTTCTGGGTGTCCACATCTCCGAGGACCTTTCTTGGACTCTTAACACATCAGTCCTGGTCAAGAAGGCCCACGAGAGCTGCCCAGTGCATCACCGGTTCACCACTCCACCACCACTGAGGCTGTCCAGATCAACCACTGCCAGCACTGTCAGGGTCACCTCTCACCCAGGTCACAGACTATTCACCCTCCTCCCCTCTGGGAGGCGCTGCAGGTCTTTCCAGCAGGCTCAGGAACAGCTTGTTTCTGTCACCCTGCTAAACTCTGCACCGAGGTGATCTCCATCTACCCCAGATGACTGAACCTCCGCCCTCCACCCCAACCTCATGGACTGAGCTGTTTTTCTTCCCACATCTCGTCCTCTGGTCAGACGCTAAACTGCATTTCTTTGTCTCAGTACTTAACAATCCAATCTAATCATCTAATCTCCACCCACAGACATTACTTAGCTCTGACTGGTTGGCAGGTGTCTCGTGGATACTGGACTCTAACATGACGCCCAGTTACTTGAATCTAAATGTAGTTTTATTTGTATAGATCCAGAACAGAAGTTTTCTCAGGACACGTCATTAACACGAGTTGTAAATATTAAACTTTGACCCTAAAAGTTCGGTATAACGTCCAGCAGAGTGTTTTATTGCAGGACTGGCTGGAGCTGAAAAAAGTGATAAACACGGCCCGGATTCTGGTCAGTGCAGCATCAGCAGGAGTTAACAGACGTTAGTTTATCAGAGGAAAGTTACAGCGTGTTGATTTATCTGCTCACATTCGGCAGGTGTTAATTTAAAGCTCTGAGTGTGAACAACACAACATGACTGAGCCTTCAGACCTGCAGCTCAGATCAGGATTTATCCGTCCATCTGCATCAGAACCTGCAGTGTGTGAACTGGGCCTGAACGCTGCTGTCTGACACTGTAATGTGATTACGGCACATGTCATGTCAGTTTTCATCCCGATCTGGACAACATGCTCATAATTAATCTTGGCATAAATCTGGACTTTGGCAGCCTGAGCCTGTGACACACACACACACACACACACACAAACACCGATATGAGGCTTGCACACTGTAATTCTCACACACAGCATGCGACTCAGGCACTCGTCATAAGCTTTAACGTGGCCTCTTATTAACATCACACTAAATCTAAAAACTAAATACTAAGTCCAACAGCAGTCAGCCCAGCTCGGCGTCTGTCTTTCAGCCTTTTATTTCACCAAGCTCTCACCAACCACTAAAAGTCAGTCCCAGATTTACTCTTGTCCGGCGGCTTCTTGCTCGCTCACTCTCTCCTTTTCTCTTCTTAGCTTCCTCCGTCAGCGTCCTCTTCACTCTCTTCTCCTCTGCCATTATGTCCATAGAAGCTGCTGACTGCTGGGCCTGAAAACTTCTTCTTCTTCTTCTTCTTCTTCGTCTTCTGCTTCTTCTTCTTCCCGGTGCTCTGAGCTCACAGTCTGGGCAGCCCGGCTAACAAAATGAGCTAACATTAGCTAACAGCAGCTAAGAAACTGAGCTAACATTAGCTAACAGCAGCTAACAAACTGAGCTAACATTAGCTATAAAACTGAGCTAACATTAGCTATCAAACTAAGCTAACATTAGCTAAGAGCAGCTAACAAACTGAGCTAACATTAGCTATAAAACTGAGCTAACATTAGCTATCAAACTAAGCTAACATTAGCTAAGAGCAGCTAACAAACTGAGCTAACATTAGCTATAAAACTGAGCTAACATTAGCTATCAAACTGAGCTAACATTAGCTAACAGTAGCTATCAAACTGAGCTAACATTAGCTAACAGTAGCTATCAAACTGAGCTAACATTAGCTAACAGTAGCTATCAAACTGAGCTAACATTAGCTGTTATGGTGTACAGTGTATTACTTCAGTGGTTAAAGATGCTTGTTTGGTGGTTGAAGCTTCCTCATTGGTTTTACAAACAGAATCATGGAACAGGAATGCATCGTGCTTCATATCAAAGTAATACACAGGATAACTCATAAAATATTTATAAAACTTTGTATTTGTTGTATAGTTGTTGTACTGCTGGACTAAACTGTAGGTTGGATTATGCTCTTTATTTTTATTGTCATATTTATTCGTTGGGTTTGGTTGAAACATGTTTTTGTGTCACTTTATTTATCAGATTGTTTCTTTCTTCATGTTGTTGGTTGTGAATCACTTTAAATAATCAATGCACTAACTGTTGCATGATGAATGAAACTTCCCCAGCAGACAGGTCAGAGGTCAGCCAGTATAAATCCATCCTCGCTCTCGATGCAGATGAAACATCCTCCTCCTCTTCCTCCCGGTGTGAAACATCCTCTCTTTGTGTCTCTTTGTCTCTCATGTCGTCTCTCATGTGCCGATGCAAACCACTCGAAGCTCTGGCCCAGATTAAAGGAGGAGGCCTTTATTTTTAGACGGCCATGTTTAATGAATGACCTTGCCTTGAGTCTCTGGCTCGTCGTGTT
This sequence comes from Sciaenops ocellatus, assembly GCA_033000465.1. Lineage (NCBI taxonomy): Eukaryota > Metazoa > Chordata > Actinopteri > Sciaenidae > Sciaenops > Sciaenops ocellatus. The sequence goes on along the minus strand of CP136881.1, from coordinate 1,639,810 downwards.
CGAGAAGAGAAGGAGAGGTCCGCTCTGCTCTCACGCCACCCGCCACCTCTGGATTAGGTTAAAACATGAAGACACTGATGACAGCTGATCAACGTTATTTATATGTTATGTTACGTTTTGTATATGTTAAAGTTCAAATGTTTCCTACATGCTCACTCCCACTGCAAGATTAAATATTTTCATCAGATTAGTGTTTGTTAATCCAGAAACAGTCTGCGGGGATGTCACGGAGACTACGTCCAGGTTTCAGACAGTCTGCGGTGACGTCACGGAGACTACGTCCAGGTTTTAGACAGTCTGCGGGGACGTCACGGAGACTACGTCCAGGTTTCAGACAGTCTGCGGTGACGTCACGGAGACTACGTCCAGGTTTTAGACAGTCTGCGGTGACGTCACAGAGACTACGTCCAGGTTTTAGGCAGTCTGCGGTGACGTCACGGAGACTACGTCCAGGTTTTAGGCAGTCTGCGGGGACGTCACGGAGACTACGTCCAGGTTTCAGACAGTCTGCGGTGACGTCACGGAGACTACGTCCAGGTTTTAGACAGTCTGCGGGGACGTCACGGAGACTACGTCCAGGTTTCAGACAGTCTGCGGTGACGTCACGGAGACTACGTCCAGGTTTTAGACAGTCTGCGGTGACGTCACGGAGACTACGTCCAGGTTTTAGGCAGTCTGCGGTGACGTCACGGAGACCACGTCCAGGTTTCAGACAGTCTGCGGTGACGTCACAGAGACTACATCCAGGTTTTAGACAGTCTGCGGTGACGTCACGGAGACTACGTCCAGGTTTCAGACAGTCTGTGGGGACGTCACAGAGACTACGTCCAGGTTTCAGACAGTCTGCGGGGGACGTCACGGAGACTACGTCCAGGTTTTAGACAGTCTGCGGTGACGTCACGGAGACTACGTCCAGGTTTTAGACAGTCTGCGGGGGACGTCACGGAGACTACGTCCAGGTTTTAGACAGTCTGCGGTGACGTCACGGAGACTACGTCCAGGTTTTAGACAGTCTGCGGGGACGTCACGGAGACTACGTCCAGGTTTCAGACAGTCTGCGGTGACGTCACGGAGACTACGTCCAGGTTTTAGACAGTCTGCGGGGACGTCACGGAGACTACGTCCAGGTTTCAGACAGTCTGCGGTGACGTCACAGAGACTACATCCAGGTTTTAGACAGTCTGCGGTGACGTCACGGAGACTACGTCCAGGTTTTAGACAGTCTGCGGGGACGTCACGGAGACTACGTCCAGGTTTCAGACAGTCTGCGGGGACGTCACAGAGACTACGTCCAGGTTTTAGACAGTCTGCGGTGACGTCACGGAGACTACGTCCAGGTTTTAGACAGTCTGCGGGGACGTCACGGAGACTACGTCCAGGTTTCAGACAGTCTGCGGGGACGTCACAGAGACTACGTCCAGGTTTTAGGCAGTCTGTGGATATAACATGTTAATCTGAGCTTTAGAGGTGCTGCTACCTTTGGGCTGAACCATGCTAGCAGTTTCCCCCTGTTTCCAGTCTTTATGCTAAGCTAAGCTGTTGTCAGAATAAAATCAGAGTTCCTTTAATCTGTTTTTAGAGGAAGTCTTTCCTCCCCCTCCTCTCCCTCCTCTCCTTGTAGGTGAGCTGCATGATTGGGCGGCAGGTTGGAGGACTCATCACATGGTTCACATTTGCAGCTCTGTGAGACGCCATTTTGGAGGAAAGTTTGGAATTTGTAGACCTGAGGAGGAGGAGGAGGAGGAGGAGGAGGAGAGGGAGGAGGAGGAGGAGAGGGAGGAGGAGAGGGAGGAGGAGGAGGAGAGGGAGGAGGAGAGGGGGGAGGAGGAGGAGGAGAGGGAGGAGAGGGAGGAGGAGGAGAGGGGGGAGGAGGAGGAGGAGGAGGAGAGGGAGGAGGAGGAGGAGAGGGAGGAGGAGAGGGGGGAGGAGGAGAGGGAGGAGGAGGAGAGGGAGGAATAAAGAGGAAGTAGGAGAAAAAGAGAGGAGGGATTTACACTGAGAGAAGTTTGACACGAATGCACAACGCAGACTCTGCTGGGAATAACACACACACAAATGTGCGTGCCAGTGCGGGATAAATCAGTGTGTGCTTGGCACGGCTTGAGTTTAGGTGTGCCACTTTGGGCTGGACTTTGAAGTTTTGTTTATTCCTGGACGAACCATCAAAGCTCCGGAGCTGCTCGTTTCCCTCCACCGCAGCACCACCAGCTCCACCAGCTCCAGCGGCGGTCAGCTCATGCCTGCACCGCCTGGCGCTCAGCCTGCGCGGACACAGAGTGTTATTCTGCTCGGGAGCTTGGCACACGGAAGGTCCCGCTGGGTGAAAGCGAGAGCACGCCGGGGGCAGGGAGCCTCTCTGGCGGGGGGAACTACATCACGGAGAGTCGGTTAACTGACGGAGCTCACCGGAGCTTTTCTTTTTTTTTTTCTGGATCTTGTGGTGTTACTTTGAACCGGGACTCCTGCCTGTTTTTACCCGTTTTCCTCCGGAGACCTGCCGTTGTTATTTCCCCCTGACAGTTAGTTTGGCTCGGAGGGGAACTTGGTGTCGTCGTGGAGGGATCTTTCCTTCCTTGGAGCGGTGACAGCGAGCTTCAACCGGCGGAATAATCAATAAAAACCGCCCTGTGGTGTGAGGAGTGTATGTGGCTAACACAGAACTAGCTCCGTACCGAGCCGAGCCAGACCGTACCATGCCAGTGAGAAAGAAAGGTAAGCCGCTCTCACTTTAACATATTAACTAGCACGCTAGCCGTTAGCCTGCTCGGGTTTGGAAAGTCAAACTGTGTCGACGAACAAACACTTTAAACACACACACACACACACACACACACACACACTTTAACACACACACTTTAACACGCATTTGACTCGACGTGGAGACAGTTCACGCGGCTTATTAAGGCCTAACCGAGCCGTGCCGTGCCACTCAGGTAAAAGTGAGTTTAAAGTAGGGCTAGCCGGTTAGCCGCCGCAGCTAACCAAGTTGTATATGGGGCAGCTCGTCTGCAACTAAAAATAAACTAATAATAAAATATTCACACAGCTTCACATATAAATATATAAATATATCAATGTTCAGACTTTCAACATGTTTTTACTTTAGTTTGACAAACTGTCAGTTCATAACAACCTAATTATAATTAAAGTCCACAGTGACTGTTTGAATGATCAGCTGACATGATTTAATTCATCTGTAAAAGATCAATAACAATGAAAACTCCAGAGCTCAAAGTGACGTATGAATATTACTTTATAATATTTCATTTTATGTGACAAACTCAAATTTAGTGAAGTAACGATGCACATATCTGACCTGTCGATGTATTTGTGCCCATAACTGCAGACAACATCAGGTCTGTTTAACAGTGGAGTTAACGTATAATTAAGATTATTAACATATTAGTAACATATTATTGACATATAATTAACATGTCAGTAACATATCGTGCAACTCTCATCCAGAGTAGATTGTAAACAGGAACTTTGCTGTCAGTTTCTGACACTAAACAACGTCCACACACCAGACACACCTGTGTTACGTTCACGTAAAGTGTCATCTTATCAAGACGTCCCCGCAGACTGTCTAAAACCTGCACGTAGTCTCCGTGACGTCCCTGCAGACTGTCTAAAACCTGGACGTAGTCTCCGTGACGTCCCCGCAGACTGTCTAAAACCTGGACGTAGTCTCCGTGACGTCCCTGCAGACTGTCTAAAACCTGGACGTAGTCTCCGTGACGTCCCCGCAGACTGTCTGAAACCTGGACGTAGTCTCCGTGACGTCCCCGCAGACTGTCTAAAACCTGGACGTAGTCTCCGTGACGTCCCCGCAGACTGTCTGAAACCTGGACGTAGTCTCTGTGACGTCCCCGCAGACTGTCTAAAACCTGCACGTAGTCTCCGTGACGTCCCCGCAGACTGTCTAAAACCTGGACGTAGTCTCCGTGACGTCCCCGCAGACTGTCTAAAACCTGGACGTAGTCTCCGTGACGTCCCCGCAGACTGTCTAAAACCTGGACGTAGTCTCCGTGACGTCCCCGCAGACTGTATAAAACCTGGACGTAGTCTCAACAACAACAATAATTTGAATTATTTACCTTAATCTGCTGTAAAGGTTCTGTAAAGTTATTTTTCACTTTATATCTCACGGGTTCTGATTTCTAACGGTTAGTTCAGCCTTAAATGAATTGTTTTGTCCTTTTCCAGGCCCTTGAAAAGTCTTGTAAAAGTCATCTGACGGTCATCTGTTAGTTTACATTATATATTTAAGTGAATATTAAAGCATCACGCTCGGTGCAGCTCAGTGTTTGAGGGATTATTGCAGCAGTGAAGCAGCTGTTCATTCAGGCTGAGCTGAAGCTGCCGTCGTGTCTCAGATCAGTTTTCATTAGTCGTCGAGGCCCAGAATGAACCGGCGGCGTCGACCGCTCGTCTCTGCTGTATCCTCGCCTCGCCTCACCTCTGCTGCTTCCTCTTCCTGTCGTCCAGATGCACAGCGAGCTCTGCTGCTGCTCGAGGAGTACCGGGCCAAGCTGCAGCACGCCGAGGACCGGCAGCTCCGACACTCCATCCAGAGGGTCATCGACATCTTCCAGAGCAACCTCTTCCAGGCTCTCATAGGTAACACCCCAAACACACACACCCTGGAAAGATCCTGGGCTTCTGTCATGCAGATTTCAAGGCATGGGAAGTCATTAAAAAGTCCTGGAAGTTTGATAAGGTCCTAAATCAAGACCACAGATTCATTTTAGAGACAGAAACACTTCTTTGACACATAAATGTGAATTTATGGAGCATCAGCAACAATACAAACACCTGCCAGAGCGTCTCTGAGACAAAGACAATCCAGACAGAGACAGTTTCTGTCCGCCATATTGATCTTCTTCATGCAGTTTCTTGTGTCGATTAATCTTCACACTCCTAACGAGGCGTACACCACTGATTGAATTCATTATTGAAGGTCAGATCTCATGTGAAATGTCAGTAAACTGATCCGTGAACAGCTGATCAGAACCTCGTCATGTGTTGTAGGTCTGCAGGAAAGAGTCGGCCATCTTGGCATCTTGCAGCCGTCCCTCTTGTTTGTCGTCGCAGCGTGGCGAGAGGTCGTAAAGTTTTATCGGCGCGTCGGTGCGACCGTCCGGGAGTCTGAGAGTTAGAGAGCGCACACACAACATGAAACATCTGGAGACAGGAGAGGTCAGAGGTCAGGACGAGTTTGTTCACTGATGATGATGATGATGATGTGTCTCCATTTCTTCAGACAGTAAAGTAACAGAGGAAACACGACTTTGACAGTCACGGCACAGCGTCGATGTTCTGCACGTTGGTTCAGTGAGCTGACGTTCTTCTTCTTGACCTTTGTGGCCTCATTCCGCCTTTGTAGCTGATCCTTCATCATCTTCACGTTTGCTTCTTAAAGCTGGACAAAGTCTTTCTGTCTGCGATGTTAGTCTTCATCCACGTCCTCGATGGAGCGGTCAGACTCTTCCAGCAGGACTCCTGGTTTGAAGAAGTCCTTCAGATATAATTCAGAGTTTAGTTTGTCTGCCAAACATTTTCTTTGGATCTTTGGAACATCAGCAGATGTGACCAAGTGTGACAGGAGTTATTCTCATTAATTATTATGCTGAAGTCATTTAAATTGTATTCATCGTCTGTGTTTGTGTTTTATTCCTCATCATTGACCGCTGGTGGCCGTCTGTCGCTCGTTTGACTGCAGCAAAGTTTACGTCACATTAGTTTAACTGACAAAATCAGGATGATGATTAATATTTGGTTGATTGTGCAACCAAACTTCATCCGGTGCTGGTGTGTTCTGATTTGTTCTGGTGTGTTCTGGTGTGTTCTGGTTTGTTCTGATGGTTCTGGTTTGTTCTGGTTTGTTCTGGTTTGTTCTGGTTTGTTCTGGTTTGTTCCAGTTTGTTCCAGTTTGTTCTGATTTGTTCTGGTTTGTTCTGGTTTGTTCCAGTTTGTTCTGATTTGTTCTGATTTGTTCTGGTTTGTTCTGGTTTGTTCCAGTTTGTTCTGATTTGTTCTGATTTGTTCTGGTTTATTCTGGTTTGTTCCAGTTTGTTCCGGTTTGTTCTGGTTTGTTCTGGTGGTTCTGGTTTGTTCCGGTTTGTTCTGGTTTGTTCTGGTTTGTTCCAGTTTGTTCTGGTTTGTTCCGGTTTGTTCTGGTGTGTTCTGGTGTGTTCTGGTTTGTTCCTGTTTGTTCCAGTTTGTTCTGGTTTGTTCTGGTGTGTTCTGGTTTGTTCTGGTGGTTCTGGTGTGTTCTGGTTTGTTCCGGTGGTTCTGGTGTGTTGAATACCACATGTAGTGACCACACTGTAATTAATGCGGACTAATTAAAACTCTTTGATGTTGTTCGTCGCTGTAAAGATGAAAGCCTCACGTCCCACAATGCACCTCCTTTTTTTTTTTTAAAGATATTTTTTTGGCTTTTTGAAGCTTTATTGTACAGAGACAGGTGAAGAGTGTCAGGAATAGAGAGAGAGATGGAAATTAAGATGTTTCGGTTGCTGATTGGTTCCTGTGTCTTTATTTAAAAAGGTGTAACCTTCCTGATTTGTCAGTTTGTTGCCACGTATCGATACATGAACTCCTGGGCTCGACTTTCTCTGACTTCCTTTGTGGAAAACAAACGAGCGGTCATGTTTTTAACTTTTAGGATGGACGTCTGCTCACGTGTTCGTGAACGATGAGGATGAATCCTCTGTCTGTCTGTGTATCTGTGTGTGTGTCTGTCTGTGTGTCTGTGTATCTGTGTGTGTATCTGTGTCTGTGTGTCTGTGTGTGTGTCTGTGTGTCTGTGTGTCTGTGTGTCTGTCTGTGTGTGTGTCTGTCTGTGTGTGTGTCTGTCTGTCTGTGTGTCTGTCTGTGTGTCTGTGTGTCTGTGTGTCTGTCTGTGTGTGTGTCTGTCTGTGTGTGTGTCTGTCTGTCTGTGTGTCTGTCTGTGTGTCTGTGTGTCTGTGTGTCTGTCTGTGTGTGTGTCTGTCTGTGTGTCTGTGTGTCTGTCTGTCTGTCTGTGTGTCTGTCTGTGTGTCTGTCTGTCTGTTGATTTGAGCGTCTGAAGGTCGGGTTGTGAATTGATTTATCACAGTCAAACAGTCACTGAATGAAAGCATGTCCGGACTTAACGAGCTCTTAACGAGCTCCTGGTCTGCAGATATTGATGCACAGATGTATTTTTCTTCGTCACCATGTTGGTGTTTTGTTGGTGTTCACCGTGACGTGTCAGTCTGTTCTGATGTTGTGGGCTGACTTCATGTTTCCTACAGAAAGTAGTGACAGTCAGTTAACTTGTTCTTTGTAAGTCGCTCTGCAGGTTTCCAGCAGCCGTTGTTTAGATGAAAGCACCTCGCCGCCAGCTAACGGGACCACAGTAAACTGAGACGCTGCTGCAGGGTTAACGGACGACGAGCAGCAGGAATGTAGTCTGATGTGTTTGAGTTTCCCAAGACTGACTGACTGACTGACTGACTGACTTGTTTCAGCTGTCTGGATGTGAAAGTGTAGCTCAGTTTTATACCCGTGTATGCATCCTGTCCTGCTGCCGCTTACTGTTGGAGGACATAGGCTCCTTCTCATCCCCGACAGACTGGCTAAAACCTGGACGTAGTTTTACGGAGACTACGTCCAGGTTTTAGACAGTCTGCAGAGGAATCTAACTGGGTCTTTTTGATCAGTGTTTAATAGTTTTGTCAGGATGAGTTGATTTCCTTTAAATATGAAATAGATTAAACTGACCTGCAGAGACAAATTCAAACCAATCCATGTGCACAGATGCACTGTGTAAACAATAGTAATCACCAGATTTATTACGTAATGTAATCACTTATCCTGCCGTGTGTCATCACGTCACTAATGAAATATTTATGGAGCTGAGTGTACAGAGTATCAGTGTGTCATCACCTCACAGGAGACTCTGTTTACTCCTCTATTAACATCAGTCAGCTGGAAACATGCCACACAAACTCACATTGATCTGTTCAGATATGTCTGTCTGCTTCAGGAGGAAAAATGTTTTGTAACCAGACCATCCTGCAAACATCCAGTTCAGGTTCCTCCTCCTCCTCCTCCTGCTCTCAGCATCTTCATCACTAATAGATGAGTGGAGATATCAGTGAGATCCCAGTGGCCTGTTTCCTTCCCTCTTCATCTTCATCCTTCTTCTGTTTGGTCGTTCTGCTGCTTCAAACACAGTCAACAAAAAGATCCTTACATCGTCTTCCTGGATGAGACAGTGCCAACGACCACGTTAAAGGTTCTGATTACATTACCTCTGATCAGAAACTAGCAAGTCGACAACTTTGCTAACAGCCAAACATCAACAAGGTCACCAACAGCAGACACAGCAGCCAGCTAATATTACTGACTAGTCCAACAGCAGTCAGCCCAGCTCGGCGTCTGTCTTTCAGCCTTTTATTTCACCAAGCTCTCACCAACCACTAAAAGTCAGTCCCAGATTTACTCTTGTCCGGCGGCTTCTTGCTCGCTCACTCTCTCCTTTTCTCTTCTTAGCTTCCTCCGTCAGCGTCCTCTTCACTCTCTTCTCCTCTGCCATTATGTCCATAGAAGCTGCTGAACCAGCTCAGGTTCTGGCACGACACCAGCTCAGCTCCTTGTCAGCATTCATTAAGGTCACCTGACATCAGAGGGAAAACCAGAAAACATTTTCTCCATAAAATATGATCCAGTTTCACCAAAATCAGTGAAATAGTTGGTGGTGTGTGACTTAGTGCCGTAAAGCGTTACGTACTTCTCCCGACCCGGAGCCCAAAGTTACATAGTGTGAGAACAGACGTACGAATGACAGAGACACCGTTCACCTGATCACAGGTCAGTGCAGATCAACAAACATAAAAACTCAAAGAAGGTCTTTAGTTTATTTTTGACCTTCAGATATTAAATCACATTAAAGGCTGTGATCATATTAACCAGTTAGACCGACACAAGAGCTTCTGTTGTACAGTCTAATAAAGACCACACCTATTTAGACTGCTGCTATCAGAGCCGTGTGGAAAACACACAACGTCCAGGATAACACACACACACACACACACACACACACACACACACACACACACACACACAGTGTGTGCAGAGGTCAACAGCGTAGATCAAACGCTGATTTAACATTTCAGCTGGTATAACTGGAACATTTTAGAGTGAGTCCGTTTACAGCTGCTCAGTACACAAGGTGGACTGTTTTTAGTCAAGCTAAGCTAACAGTTTCCACCTGCTGCCAGTGTTTGTGCTAAGCTAAGCTAAACATGTCCACGTCAAGGTGGAACAAGTTCAATGTGCAGCCGTCTGAACGTCTTTACCTGTGACTGAACAAAGAAAGAAAAGTGTTGTTGAGGAGGGAATAACCTGAGCTGCTCCTGAACGTGTAACATCAGTTCAATGTTTTCACACTGTGCTGAGTGTAACGCTGTGTTAAAGGACATTACACTGAATCCATCCAGACAAACAGGTCAACATTTAGTTTGGAGAACAGTGAATTTTATTTAGAAACATGATTGATTCAATCTAATTAAATATAAAACAGAACAAATAAAAACCTGTTTGTCTGCAGGTACTGAGCATGTGCAGCTCTCAGAGACGGCTGCTTCCATCATCACCATCAGTGTGTTTAAGTCTTTACCGTTATGCTGTCATAGGTGTTAACGTCTCCGTAAACTGATTTTGTCGAGGTTCTGGACTATTGGTCAAAGAGAACCAGCGACTGAAGGAGTCCTCTTTGGTTCTTAGAAGTTGTGAAGAAGAATTTGGATATCTTTTCTCTGTTTTATGGACTCTCTGCAGTTCACAGAGTAACATCCAAATCATTCAGGCTGAAAACTAAATGTTGATTTATTAAATTGAACAGATTCAGTTGATGCCATCTGTTTGTCTGAGAGGAATCAGGCCAGTCTGAACTGAAAGAACCAGAAGAGGAACTGAAGCGCACAGCTCGGCCTGTAAATCAGCCCCGGTGCTGGGGTGGGATTATGAACGGGGGGTAATCGTCGTGTCCATAGAGGGATTACATGCTGCTCGGCCTGCTGCAGACATCTCTTTTTGGGGGTTTGGCAGATTGGAAACTATTTTTCATCAGAGATGCTGGGACGTCAGGGTGAGCGTGACAAACACACCCAGTGTTAGAGTTTATCGCCCTTTAATGGAATCATGACGTGATTCTGCTTTTTACATTAACAAACAAAATATGTTCATCAGTTTACACTAGAAACTCTTTAACTCCTGTTGATCTACACTGACCTGTGATCAGGTGAATGGTGTCTCTGTCATTCATACGTCTGTACTGTGAGCTCAGAGTACTGGGGGAGTGTTAGTGTGTACCACAGGTGAAGAAGAAGAAGAAGAAGAAGAAGAAGAAGAAGAAGAAGAACCCGGGGCGCGGAGCCAGTGTCGTGCCAGAACCGGAGCCTGGCTGTACATGAAGTTAATATCATGGATCACGTAAGCTGTTGAACTCATTTGGTAACTACAAATAACATATCCACTCAGTGTTTTGCTCGCAATAACGTTTGCAAGCATCAAGCTAAAGTTAATCAGCGACGCTGCATGTCTCCAACTGCCTCGCAACGACAGGACAGAAAATTTACAGCTAGATAAGCCCGAGAGTCTGGATGACGTTATCCACACAAGACAGGAAAATTGACACGTTAGCTAGCATGCTAATGCTAGCCAGCTAAACCAACAATATGACAATATATCTGACATTCTTTGTGATAACGTTAGCAGACTCCATTTCTAAGCTAACATTAGCTCGTGTTGGACACTGTCTGTTAGCAAAGGAGATTTGTAGTGGAGCTGGGCGAGTGGGTAATCTATCTGAGCTCAGCAGCTTCTATGGACATAATGGCAGAGGAGAAGAGAGTGAAGAGGACGCTGACGGAGGAAGCTAAGAAGAGAAAAGGAGGGAGTGAGCGAGCAAGAAGCCGCCGGACAAGAGTAAATCTGGGACTGACTTTTAGTGGTTGGTGAGAGCTTGGTGAAATAAAAGGCTGAAAGACAGACGCCGAGCTGGGCTGACTGCTGTTGGACTAGTCAGTAATATTAGCTGGCTGCTATGTCTGCTGTTGGTGACCTTGTTGATGTTTGGCTGTTAGCAAAGTTGTCGACTCGACTAGTTTTTGATCAGAAGTAATGTAATCAGAACAAATACTCGTGTTTAATTTGAATTATATGAGATGTTGCTTCAGTTTGTAGTTATGACATTTATCGATCACTGCTCGTAACATCTTCTGCCACAGAGAAGACGTGACCGCCGCCAACAAATCACGTAATTAACTAATTAAAAATGAGGCTTTCACTGACCGGTGAGTTGGTAGAATATGTGAGTACTTCCCAGCTTCGCTGCTGTATTATGATCCTCTGTGGTTACTGCAGCGCTGCTGTCAAACATAAACCTCTACGTCTGGAAACAGATCGCTGGTTTCACTGTAAAATGATCTCTTAACGGTCTCCCACAATTCCACAGAGGTCCCTTTTTATTGGACATCAATACGGCGCTGTGTTTAAGGTCGTCCCCTGAGGACGCTCAAGCTGACAGCAGAGAAACCTGCCCTGCCACAACCACTGCTCAGCCTTTAGTTTCTTTACAGTGACGTGAAACGCAGAAGCTGTTTGAGAAGCTGTGAAGGGTTTCAGCGGAGTATTTCAGTGTTAATCGTGGGCAGAAATCTCAAAGTTTATTGCTCAGGTCCATAAATAAAGTTTGTAAATGCTCGCACAGCTTCACAATGATTGTCCACACGTCCGTGAAATAAGACCAGTCATCAGGATGTTGGACTCTGCAGGGAGGAGTGTGAAGGGTCTTTATTTCACACCTTACAGTCCAACTCTTCACGCCTGGACTGACCTTCACCTCCCTGTAATCTATTTAGGTGGACGCTGCTTCAGACTTAGTCAGTAACAACACCAAGAGTTTACTCTGTGGGACACTCAGACCATCGACAGTTTAATCAGTGGACAGAGCTTCAAGGTTTGGCTACCTCGTCCGAGTCGAGTCCGTCTGTCTGACGCACCGGGCTCACCAAACTCAGATCAAACTGTCAAACAAGGCAGAGCTGATCATATCGTTGAAATGTTTGGGCGGATTGGTGCTTTCAGCTAAATGCCTCCCAGCCTGCACAGTGAAACCTCTTCAGATGATCCAGAACAACTACCAACAACTGGACATGAAACATCTGTCACAGTACTGACTGCTGTTTTGCTGCTGTGGCTGAAACACAGAGTTAACAAACTCATGATGATGAAGAGAGAAAAGAACAATCAGACCGGTTGGAAGGGAACAGGGCACTTTGTATTTTTAGATCTTACATCAGCTCCTGTACTATGTTGATATTTGGAGCTATTTTCAGTGATTAAAGGGTGTTACATAACATCAGTGAAAAAGGCCTTTTTTCTCTGATTCGGCTCCTCTGTGTGATTTTCCTGCCGCTGGTGTCAGTCCGTTATAATCCAGTGTTTAGCATGATGGAAGTGTGAGCTGCTGCATGGATCTGAATGTGAGTTGGATCACGCTGCAGTCTGAACAGAGTCAGTCTGAAGCTGCACAGATTACAGAGTTACTGCAGCAGCTCCACGTGGCACTGAGGCATACTTTTACTGTGAAAGCGCTGAACTAAAGGAAGTCCTCCCAAACAGCAACTTTAAGTGAGTTCAACAACTTTTACTGAGGAGGAACTCGCATGTGAAAGTGTCTTCTATGGTTGAGCTCATCTCCTGAGGTCAGTTTGTTTAAATCCTCGTTCTTCAGTAAACTTACCTCAGGCGCTGATGTCGATCATCTTCTCGATTAATCGATTAGTTGTTTGATGTGTCAGAAAATGGAGAAAACTGTTGAGCACAGGGTGACGTCTCCACACCTCCTTCAACATCAAACTCAATGACTTTTCAAGGACTTTACAAGGATCCGAGACACGACACAAAGACGCAACTGCGTCCTCCGGTGTCAGAGTGTAATCCCACTGTGGTAACTATGTTCAGCTGTACTCGAGTATTTGTTCTGATTACATTACTTCTGATCAAAAACTAGCGAGTCGACAACTTTACTAACAGCCAACCATCAATGAGGTCACCAACATCAACAACATGATCTGGCTGTCAATCATCTGTCTCGTTGTTTGCAGGTGACTTTGTCGGCTGGTGTTGTGGGGCGGTCCGTTACATGCAGTGCGCTGGTTAACCTTAGTTAATGTTCTCGCTGGCAAAACCCGATCTGTGTGGATATGTTATTTGTAGTTTACCAAATGAGTTCAGCAGCTAACGTGATCTGTGGAACTAACTTATGTATTGTCGAGCTCCTGTTCTGGCATGACACTAGCTTCGCTCCCCGTCACCCCGGGCCTGTAAACTCTTCTTCTTCTTCTTCCCGGTGGTCCAAACCTCCTGTGGTGCAAACACTAACACTCCCCCGGTGCTCTGAGCTCACAGTCCGGGCAGCCCGGCTAACAAACCGAGCTAACATGAGCTAACAGCAGCTACAGTTGGCAGCAGTTTACTTTCTCTTGATTCAGATATGTACGGTGTGACTGGATGATGTTTTGATGTGACCCTGAGGCGTCTTTAAAGTATTTATGTGTGGTATGAAGAAACCGTCCTGTCCTCTTCATAAGTATAAATAAACGTAAAGCTCTCAGCGGACGTGCAGCGTCAAAGCTGATACCTGATCAGATTTTAAAGGCCAGTAGCTGCAGCGACCGTCGTCAGTGACGAGCTGTTGAAGCGATGGTTTATGGGAAAACATCTGTGCCGCCCGGCGGTCAGCTGCCACGGCGAGCCAAAGAAAGCCTCGGTTATTTTAGACCAGCGCTCTGTGGAAGCTCTCCTCCAAAAATAAAAGCTGGATGTGACCACAGGGCCTGCAGGCTTTTTATAATGTCGGCCTCACGGAGAGCCACGGCCGTCTTTACTGCTCATAATATCAATCACACCGTCAGACAGCATGAACTGACCTCTGCTCAGCTTTATACCTCTGTATACGCAATGAACTGATATTTAAATGATTCATTTATCTTTATTGATTTGAAGTTTCACAAATAAAACAAAGAAGTTTTTTGTTTTTAAAAGTGGATCAATGATTGACGGAGGATCAAAAACAGAAACACACAAATAAAGTTTGCAGATTATTTTCTGTATGAGGAGATTTGAATATGAAGCAGAGTTTCTCTCATAATAACCAAATCTAAGAGAGGCTATCCCGTGTGTTAATAATAACATTATAAAAGGTGAAATCATGTAATTACCTCTCTGAGAGGACAGCCTCGATCACCTGCCCAGATTTTAACTTTAATAATTCAAATTATTTCACAAATGTTGAAGCAGGAGAAAGTCGGATGAACGTTTGTTACCGACTGTCTTCATGTTCAGATCCAGACATGAGAACGTCCTGGTTATCACTGAAAACTCGACACATCCTGCTCTGTGCTTCAGTTCTGGTTCAGGTTTTAGTCAAAGTTCACGTCTGTGTCAGTCTGTGTCGGCGCCCTGATGGACGTCACAGCTTCAGATCTCCTGAGGTTCAACATCTGCCAACACGTGAATCAGAATCACTTATTGTCCAGGTGTGAACACACACGAGGAGTTTGACTCTGGTTTCACTAAAAAACAAGCATAAAAGGTGTATACACTGTATGTATCAATAAACCCTACAACAAAAACTAAATGTAAATTGTCTAAATAATTTATTTCTTCTGTTCATGTTTTCACACGTGTTAGACGGCGGTCGATGAAGCTCGACATCGTCGTCCAGCAGACAGAAAGTCACAGAGATTCACACGGTGTTAAAAAGTTTTAGTTTTTTAAGATCAAATAATTAATAGTTGATGAAAATATCTGCTGATTGTCTTTTTGTTGATGGACTCATCGTTAAATCTGCTCATTTAGTCTCGGCTTTCTTTAGTTTCGACTTCTTTGAGCCTCGAACATGAACTTAACGAGTCTATGAGCCTCTTCACAGCTTCATTAATAAGTCGTAACATCCTCAGTGTCTCATTTCGTCCTCAGATCTTTGAATATAATCGAATTAAAGGATCTTTAGAAAGAAGTCCAGGTCGTCTTGTCTCGTGAGTCTCATTTCTAAGAACTGTCTGAGTTATTTTCAGGTTTGTTCGCGGTGCTGGTCGGACCCGTCCGTCGGTGCTGAAGTTTCCTGATGACACGCGGGTCGAGTCCTGCTCCTGCTGCTGCTGTTGTTGTTGTTTCTGTTTCTGCTCTCGCCGCTACGCGACAACGTAACCTGATGAATGTCAGAACAGCTGAGAGTGACCTTCACTGACCCTCAGCACTGACGGTCTCCACTCAGGACGCTGTCTGTCCTCAGGTGTCTCAGTCATGGTCCAAAACAACCGACCCACCGAACTTTAAAGTACAGAAAAAAAAACTTCTTTGACATATTTTTACACAGAAAGTACACACTGTGTCACTCTGTGAACTTATTCTTAATTATTAATAATATGTCACAGCTTTTATTTGCGGATGGAAACACGACTCGAGCCTCACGTGAGAAAATATTTGTTGATGACAACTTAAATGTTTGTATTTGAAGGAAAAATCCTTGAGAGTGCTTGAAAGTCATTGAAAATCCCTTGAATTTAACGTCAGTGTTTTTTTTTTTTCAGTTTGATTATATAGTGTGTCTCGTCTTCTGTCCTCTGTCATCTCAGATATCCAGGAATTTTACGAAGTGACCTTATTGGACAGCCAGAGATGGGTGGAGACGTCCAAGGCGGCGGACCCCATGGCGCCTGTCAACCTGTGGGACTTTTCCAGCCTTCAAAGCACAACGGTGACCTCGGACACTCTGCCCAGCCTTAGCACCAGCATCGAGGTGAGACCAGTGACCCGTCATGAACCCTGTCAGTACCCTGTCATGAACCCTGTCAGTACTCTGTCAGTCAGCAGTCACAGTTCAGATGTCAGCCTAAAGACTGCTGTGGCTCAGGAAGTGGAAGTTACCTCTGATGGTTTCAGTCTTTGGTCTTCAATCTTTAGTTTTCAGTTTTCAGTCTTCAGTCTTTGGTCTTTGGTCTGTCGTCGTTCATGTCGAGTTTCTTGGTAACAAACAGTAAAACGGCTCACACCTTTCCAAACATGATGAGTCTCCTGTGTGAGTCCATCACGGACACGTTATGATGTTCTAATGTTTCAGCCTGATGGTGTCGCTCCATCGTCTGTCTGTTGAAGGTCGACCTGCTGCCTCGTCTGTCTGATCGTGTTTGTTGTTGGAGTTAAAACGTGACGGATCATTGAAGGCTGGATGTTGACTTAACTCAACATTTAAGAGACTTGAGGATTTAATCAGCTGTCGTTCATCAACAGAGATTCAGTCTGAGTCAGCCAAAACCACACGGGGACCTACGGCATCGAGGTGTCCACACATTTTTGGCCATGTTGACAGCAGACGTGTCAAACTCAACGTGTCAAATTAAACAAAGAAGAAGAAATGAAGATGTGTGTGTGTGTGTGTGTGTGTGTGTGTGTGTGTGTGGTAGTAGTAAAACTTGTACATCAAGTTATACTTTTCAGGGAGCTAGGCTAACAGTTTCCCCCTGCCTCCAGTGTTTGTGCTAAGCTAGGCTAATCACGTCTGGACTGTTCCTTTTTATAAAAGTTTTCACACCATGTTGAGGTGCATGATGGGTAAAGACGACCATTTGTTGTGGTCCCGTCATGAGCTCAGTGTTCATGAGGAAGAGGGGAGGAGCTTATTGTTGGTGTGAGTCAGAGGCTGCTCAGTCCTCAGGTGAGGCTCACAGGTGAACTGTTTTACCTGCTACGTGCCAGATGAGTGGAGTTCATCCTCTGTCTCTGTAGACTCAGTCACTCGTGCAGAGATGCATGTTCCCCACAGGATGAATCAAACTAAAGACTTTTATTAAACTGGTGTTTACAAGTAGAGACTCAGTGATTAATTAGGTGCTCGTTAACTCGTCAGTCAACAGACGCAACAAGACCAAAACGTTAACGTCGTCACGTCACACATGTAGCAGATCTAAGTACAGGGCAGGAGGAAGTTGACTGAGGCTTGCTCAGCTGTGATTGGAGCACAGAGCAAAAAAAGGGGCAGGTTTATGTTTTACACTGTTTTCTCTGGTGACTAACTCCACCCGTCTGGCACTGACACAGGCTCAAAACAAACCTACAGATCCAGTTTAACCCAGCTGTGTTTGTTTGCATTGAACTCCTTCTTTCTCTTTCCTCTTTCTCTGAACGTAAACTCACGTCGTCGCTCGTAGGACTCCCCCCTCCTAAACGAAATCCTGCACACGCTGGCGCAGGCCAAACGCCCGCCCGGCCTTGACGGACAAGTAAGTACTGGACGCCTGCTGCTGTTGGTGGGAGGGGGTGTCGGTGTCGTCCACCTTCGCCGCATGTCCCATCCAGTCCTCATGTGCTTGGGACCATCGGAGTGGGGCGGGCGGGGGTTCTGGGTCCAGGGTCAAGGGTCAGGTTCGCCCAGATGGCCTCAAGGTGTCGCTGTAGTTCATTTACATGAAGAGGTCTCGACAGCAGAGAGACGACTGAACGTGTCTTTCTGAAGTAAAACTTGGAGTACTCGCTGTTACAAAGCAGCTCAGTGCAGACAGATGTGACTCAACATTGTCTGTGGACCAGATGTGCTTCAGGTTAATCTGACTTAACTTTAACAGTGAGTGTCTGATGATGTGTTTGTTAAAGAATCATCTCAGCAGGATTTCCTCGCTGGTTTCATGTTAATAAAAGAACTTCACCTGCAGCGACATGTTGAGGTAGTTTGTGCCGGGTTCAGGGCTCATGGTTCATTGTGCTTCATTCATTGTGGTTCATGTTGTCGGGTCTGAACAGTACACCTCCTGTCCTCAGAGCTGACACAGCAGAGAGTGAAACACTGCGGTAACTATGTTCAGCTGTACTCGAGTATTTGTTCTGATTACATTACTTCCGATCAAAAACTAGTCGAGTCGACAACTTTGCTAACAGCCAAACATCAACAAGGTCACCAACAGCAGACATAGCAGCCAGCTAATATTACTGACTAGTCCAACAGCAGTCAGCCCAGCTCGGCGTCTGTCTTTCAGCCTTTTATTTCACCAAGCTCTCACCAACCACTAAAAGTCAGTCCCAGATTTACTCTTGTCCGGCGGCTTCTTGCTCGCTCACTCTCTCCTTTTCTCTTCTTAGCTTCCTCCGTCAACGTCCTCTTCACTCTCTTCTCCTCTGCCATTATGTCCATAGAGGCTGCTGAGCTCAGTTCGATTACCCACTCGCCCAGCTCCGGTACAAATCTCCTTTGATAAAAGACAGTGTCCAACACAAGCTAATGTTAGCTTAGAAATGGAGTCTGCTAACGTTATCACAAAGAATGTCAGATGTCATATTGTGGGTTTAGCTGGCTAGCATTAGCATGCTAGCTAACGTGTCAATTTTCCTGTCTTGTGTGGATAACGTCATCCAGACTCTCGGGCTTGTCTAGCTGTAAATTTTCTGTCCTGTCGTTGCGAGGCAGTTGGAGACATGCAGCGTCGCTGATTAACTTTAGCTTGATGCTTGCAAACGTTATTGCGAGCAAAACACTGAGTGGATATGTTATTTGTAGTTACCAAATGAGTTCAACAGCTTACGTGATCCATGATATTAACTTCATGTACAGCCAGGCTCCGGTTCTGGCACGACACTGGCTCCGCTCCCCGTCAGCATTCCCCTGTCAGCGCCCCGGGCCTGTAAACCTCCTCTTCTTCTTCCCGGTGGTCCAAAACACTCCCCCAGTGCTCTGAGCTCACAGTCCGGGCAGCCCGGCTAACAAACTGAGCTAACAGTTAACTACAGCTAACATCTACAGCTGGCAGCAGTTTACTTTACTGTCCATCAGGAAACTCAAGCTGTAACCAGCCTCCTGACCCTGACACTGACTCAGCTCAGAGCGCCTCACCTTTCGTGGACTAAACTTTCAGGGCTTGCTCAGAGAGACTGGAGCAGGGCTGGTGTTCAGGACCTTCATGGTGGTGGTTCGTGTGGATTTGAGTTCTGGTTTGTGTGCAGGTCTTCGGTCATATTTGGACTTCTCGGGTTCTTGTTTGTGTTTTCATGTTCTGCTTTAGAAGACATCATCACATCTGTTCATGTTTAAAGCTGTTTAAGCAGAAATGTGTTAAGACGATCTGAGGGGATGCACCATGTGTAATGACTTCATGTGTTCATGCAAATGATCTGTGAGAAGCTGAAGCAAACATCGTCCACCTCTTGCAGCTTGGTTTGCTGTGATGTCTGCAGGCAAGTGAGAGCAGCTCACAGTAACATCTGAGGACAGAGCAGTGAAACACACTCAGCTGCTCCAACAGTCCAACGTATCTATTTAAACACCACACACTCATTACAAAACACCTTTGGAAGTATTCACTTCCTTTATTTAAAGGTCCAGTGTGTCAGATTTATGAGGCTCTACCTACAACATGTCACAAATATGAAGAACAGGACTCACATTCTGCCTCAACGAGGCAGGAAATGGTCAGCACCAGACGAGCAGTCCGACTCAACGAAACTCCGAAACTAACGACACACAAACGAAGACGAGCAGAACTCAAACAAACAGATTAAATCCACGAGTGAAGGCAGAATAATGAGACACAGGTGAACTCATCAGGTGAAACAGAACAAACTGTTGGGGAAACAACAACAATGGCAGGAAGTAAAGTTACAGGCATGAGGAGAATAACAAAATAAAACAGGAAACACTAAACCATGACAGAGTGAAGCAGAGATGTTAAGTCATCATATCTGTAATGTTTGAAGGCTCTGTGCGTTCAGGACTGCCTGATCTGATCGATGTCATTTGACAAACTATAAATAAAATATCAATGCTCTGCTCTGAACCGATGCTATCAAAACTACAGCTACTACATTTACAAATATAAATGTCCAGGCTGCAGAGAGAGGAGACAATCATTGTCTCATTTTGAAACTTAAAAATGTGAAAACAAATGTAGAGTGTGTCTGACTGTGGCCCGTCGCGCCCATACATTATTATTGACACTGCAGCAGCACAGAGACTTCAATAAAGTTAGTCAAAGGCAGGCTGGAGGTTGCCAAGCAACCAGGGTCAGCTGCAGGTCAGAGCAATTAACTGCAGCTGTGCTCTGTCTGTGTGTGAGTGACTGCTGAGAGACACAGAAAATCTCTAAATGAACCCCCTCCAACTAGTGGACACTAATGCCAAACGGTAGGTCGTATCAAAAAGCCCAAATGACCGTGAGCATCCTCATCTTGTCGACCATGTGAATGCTGAATTTCAGTGTCTAAAGTTAAAAAATGTGACCTGGGGAGATAGAGAAAGAACAGGTGCCCCGTGCTCCTTTGGGAAATTTCTCCTCTCCAGTTTACATGGGAGTAGATGGGGCTGTCGGTGGGTGATCCTGGCGCATCAGTGCGTCTCCCGCCAAAACTATAAGTCTGACAGCTTCAGCAGTGATATCGCTGTGTAGCCCACGAATTTTCCTATGTTTCTATGTATAAATTATTTCTGTAGAGTGACATTTGTGGCCACGAGAGCCGTTTGCAGATGTATTTTTTGACAAATGTTTCTCTCCCTCTCCACTCTAGCGATGATGTCACCCACTCTAGCTCTGGAACATTCTACCAATACACACCCATTGTAAATTTTGGCGTGGTTTTTGGTGAATTTTGGCAAAACCGTTTAGTGAAACTTTTAGAAAAGTCACAGCACACCATTCCCGGACGAGCCGGTCGTTTTGATACCTTTTTTGTGTATGTGCGACCAAAACTGCGGGAGGAGTAGCGCGCTGAAATTCCTGGAATACGTCAGAATAGTTAGTATGGTGATAGTGAATAGTGGCCTCGCAGACACACTCAATAAGGAGTGTCATCACGTCCATATATGGTCTCCACTCAGGTGTCTGCATGCTGATCACGTTCACGAGCTGCAGAGAGGTTGAACTGCACCGATAAATCCTGCACACTGGTCCTTTAAGTACAAGTACAGATACTACACTGTAAACATACTCTGTTAAAGTATAATCAGTAAATGTATTAAAGCAGTAAACTGTGACTGTTGTTCTGTTCTCTCTGATCTCATTGGATGACTGTGACTCGAGTTGTTGAGGTGGAGCTCAGTTTGAACCGATGATCTGTGCGCTCATCATGAATGACGAAATTAAAAGTCCATTTTTTATTGTCATAGCAGCCAGCTAATATTACTGACTAGTCCAACAGCAGTCAGCCCAGCTCGGCGTCTGTCTTTCAGCCTTTTATTTCACCAAGCTCTCACCAACCACTAAAAGTCAGTCCCAGATTTACTCTTGTCCGGCGGCTTCTTGCTCGCTCGCTCTCTCCTTTTCTCTTCTTAGCTTCCTCCGTCAACGTCCTCTTCACTCTCTTCTCCTCTGCCATTATGTACATAGAAGCTGCTGAGCCCGGTTACACTGCCCACTCGCCCAGCTCAGGTTCTGGCATGACACCGGCTCCGATCTCCTCTTCTTCTTCTTCCCGGTGGTCCAAACCTCCTGTGGTACAAACACTAACACTCCCCCGGTGCTCTGAACTCACAGTCCGTGCAGCCCGGCTAACAGACTGAGCTAACATGAGCTAACAGCAGCTGTTTACTGCCGCTGATGTCGTCCCGTTGATTATTTTTCAGATTTGGAAGTTTCAGTGTAACAAAAGGTTGGTTACGTCACTTCCTGTGGCACGCCATATGATGACACACATGGGGGGGGGGCGGTGGCACAGTCACATGACAGATTCATGGAGCTGTGAAATATTCATACTTGTGATTCCCACCCGCCCACGCTGCCTTGTCTCCCGCTGCCGCGACACACACTCTTCCTCCTCGTCTTCATCCTCCTCGTCTTCTTCCTCCTCGGCCATGTGTTGTTGAGTCATTCACGTCATGACGAGCGGTCGGTGTGTTTTTTCTTAAACGTAGAATAAAACCTGAAGATGGCGGCCGTCACCTTGACCTGTTGTGTTTGTGATGAGTTTGTGGTCTGATGTTGAAGTAGGACTTCTCGCCGCTTCTTTGGAGAACTCTAAAAAGCTAGAGCTGAAACAGTTAATCAATTAACTGTTTCTATGAATCCTATGAACACAATTGTGAAGATCTGTTTCTTTTGTTTTCTGTCAGCGTCATCTAAAGATATTTGGATTCTGGACAAAACAAGTCATTTAAATATGAATATTTACATCTTATATGAGCTCTTGAAACTATTTTCTGACTGTTATTAACCAACACTGAATTTGAGAAAATAACTGGCAGATTAATCAGTAATTAAAATGAAGATGTCTTTAAATACTGATAACTGTATTAATTAGTGCCGTCATGATCTTACACGTGTTATTACGTCTCAGATTGTCTTTATCAGTCAGGTGAATTAGTTTACACGTTTACATTAATACTCAGTAATAAATGGTGACATTTGAACGCAACATAACGTTTTAACAGCAGGGTGGGAGTTTTATAACGTGTTTAAATCATAAAAAACTACAAATACCATGTTGAAGTCTAAATGAATAGTTCAGGGGTCAGTTTGAGTTCAGTTCATACAGCTGTTATTCTCAGTGTGTAGTTTAATGTGTTATTTTAATTATATTTAAATATAATCGTGTTCGTTTACACGCTCATAAAGTGGAGGTATGTTGGTGTTGCCTTCACTGCAGCTGGTACAATTCGGTATTAAATCAAAGGTCCATGAACATCCCAGTTAAACAGCTATGAGGGGCGTCACAGCGTTACATCAGTCTGTTTTAGTCACAAGAGTACTTGTACTCTGTTTGTACTCAGTTACTTCCACCTCCTTTGGTCCTTACTGCTCGTGATAAGTACTCCGAGTGTGACAGAGTTCAGATTTCCCACAGCTCGTAAACGCAGCGCCAGCCTCGAGGAGCGGGGTACGGTGAGTCCCGCTCGCTCCCGCTGAGCTCCGGATACCGGCGTGAAGGAGGACCGGGGGAGGGATGAGGTGGCTCTCCGGTGAGCACACACACTCTCTCTCGCCGGTAGACGGCGGCTGTCGGTCGGTGTCGGTGTGTGAATGTAACGTGATTTAAATGAAGACGGAGACTTAACGGACCTGGCTGGAGCTCGCGCAGCAGGAGGGAAGCGCACGCGATGACATGCTGATGTTCCCGGGCTTTGCTCCCGGCTCAGAGCGATGGACTGCATCTGTATCGTCACGACTAAGGTAAAAAACCCGGGAAACACCGAAAAACACGAACACACACACACGGTAGAACACGCATTTAATTAATAATGGGTCTGTGATTAATTCGGCGTGTGTTTGATCCTTCAAACATCTTTAATTTAAATAATAAAACGACTTTATTAAACTGTTTTCTCCTCAAACCGACGATCTGTTCCCGCGTAAATACCGTAAATAACAAACGGAGGCTGGTGGCGATCAAATTAAAGAAGTAGCGTTTGTACGTAAATACGGTAAATATTCTGAATTATATTAAAGCCGAATTAAACAGACTAATGAGGACATTTAAATACTGTTATGATATTATTGTTAATTTGTGATATTTTTAATGGTAGTTTGTCTCCTTTAATAAGGTGATATTGTTTATTTGCCTCCTGTACTGATCAATGTACTGATCAATGGTCTAATCAGTGTCTTTGTATTGATTATTGACGGTGGCTGATCAGGCTCATTATCATTATTATGTGTGCGTTTTAATCAACTTCCCAATTAAAGCAGGTTAAGTTACTAATGATGAAAGTTTCTCTCATTATAATTCACATTATTATGATTATTTCAGGTCAGGTGGGCGTCTTGAACCTTGTGTTTCTCCTGGAAAACCTGGAGATTTTTACATTAGTCCTTTTTTAGACCTGGAAGATGAGAGAAGAAGTTGAATGTCCTGGATAATTAATCGTAAACACGTATGATTAACATGTCATAAACACGCTGACAGGCTGTGTTCAGGTCCGAACGAGGTTCAAATGGTTTTTAATGGTCGGAGATGCTTTCAGGATCCTGGAAAACCTGGAAAATTGAGATGTGTTTCAAGTACTGGAAGATATTAATTTTGAATAAAATTGCTGTTGTCGTCTGTCCTGGAGATTATTCCTGTCTGCTGTCTGCGTGATGGCAGGATGTGACGTGACCTTTGTGTCTGCTGGTTTCTGAAGTTCGCGTCGAGGTGGGGCGGCTCGCCGTCGACCTTTTTAATAACGTCGGCACGTTCAGCTCGCCTGCCGTCATCTGACGGCTGATTGGACGTCGCACGTGGTCGGTTCGTGAGCAGTCGAGTCGTCCAATCACAGCCTCTGAACGCTCGGCGTGTGGGTCATGTGACCGGACTGGTTCCCACAGAGCGTCGGACGGCTCTAATGTTCAGCAGAAGAGTCGTGCTGTGATGTTTGGATGCTGGTCTGGGATCAGATCCCTCCAGGCCTTCTTCTCTTTTCGGTGTCCTCGCCCTGCTCGCCTCTGATTGGCTCTCAGCTCCACGGTCCTCCTCCTGCCACCTCCTCCATAAAAACTTAATATTCAGCCACAGTCCGGCTGCTTTGACCTTTGACCCCTGGCCTTGTTTCTGCTGGATGATAAACCTCCAATAACTCCTTTAAAACATCGTTAACTGGTCAGACTGTCGATTGTATTTATGATGAAACGTTGCTCACGTGTCTCATTTAGTGTAAAATCCAAACAGAGGTTAGTTAATCATCGTTTGAGCCTCAGCAGGCGGCAGATTTGAAATCTGACCTCATTAATCGTTAATTGATCATTAATTGTTGTTCTTAGTAACAGAGTGATTTTTCCTGTCGCACGTCGTCGTCTGTGGCAGCTGAACAGACGCTGATGCCTTTTCCCTGCAGCCCTAATCTACCCCCCACCAACACCACCACCACACAGACAAGGTGTTAGGGCCTCAGGTGCAGAGTGTGTGTGTGTGTGTGTGTGTGTGTGTGTGTGTTTATAGGGCAGCGCCTCAGTGTTGGGACTATTTTCAGCTTCTTATTAAGTGAGTGCTGCAGCTCTGTGGCTCAGCAGGACCAAACACAGTCAACTCGGTCTAAATACAGCTCTGCACACACACACACACACACACACACACACACACACACACACACACACACACACACACACACACGTGACGACACATGTTACATGTTAGCACCACGTCTGATCATGAAGTGGTTTATTCAGATTTCTGCTACACGACCGTGCAGCGTCACCTGCTGAACGCTGCTCTGCTCTCTGATCAGGTGATGGAGACACATTACTCACGTTGAGACACTTTCTGAATTGATTGGCGTTTACAGCAGCCAATAGCGAGCGTGCGTTACACCACCACCGCTATGCATTGCAGCTAGCGCTATGAGCTAGCATCAGCGTCTACCTTCCAGTGAACACGGCCGGACCGAACAGAACCTCTGAACCAGCAGTGTCCAGTCTAACAGTGAACACAGTAACAGAACCTCTGAACCAGCAGTGTCCAGTCTAACAGTGAACACAGTAACAGAACCTCTGAACCAGCAGTGTCCAGTCTAACAGTGAATACAGCAACAGAACCTCTGAACCAGCAGTGTCCAGTCTAACAGTGAACAGTAACAGAACCTCTGAACCAGCAGTGTCCAGTCTAACAGTGAATACAGCAACAGAACCTCTGAACCAGCAGTGTCCAGTCTAACAGTGAATACAGCAACAGAACCTCTGAACCAGCAGTGTCCAGTCTAACAGTGAATACAGTAACAGAACCTCTGAACCAGCAGTGTCCAGTCTAACAATGAATACAGTAACAGAACCTCTGAACCAGCAGTGTCCAGTCTAACAGTGAATACAGCAACAGAACCTCTGAACCAGCAGTGTCCAGTCTAACAGTGAACACAGCAACAGAACCTCTGAACCAGCAGTGTCCAGTCTAACAGTGAATACAGTAACAGAACCTCTGAACCAGCAGTGTCCAGTCTAACAGTGAATACAGCAACAGAACCTCTGAACCAGCAGTGTCCAGTCTAACAGTGAATACAGTAACAGAACCTCTGAACCAGCAGTGTCCAGTCTAACAGTGAATACAGTAACAGAACCTCTGAACCAGCAGTGTCCAGTCTAACAGTGAATACAGCAACAGAACCTCTGAACCAGCAGTGTCCAGTCTAACAGTGAATACAGCAGCCTACCGAGGTGGTTTTCTTGCCGGGTTTGGCTCCTGGCATCCCGGGCTGAGTCAGTTCAGTTAGCTACACGGCTGACCGAGCTAACCACAGTTAGCTTCACTACTTATCAATGTTTCCATCATAAAGTCTGTAAATCACCTCGGTACTGTAACGTTATTCCCTGTTGGTCTCAGAGGCTGTGCTCCAACCCGGTCCGGTCCGGCTGCTGAGTCTGGTTCTGTTAGCATGCTAACGGCAGATTCAGTTAGCAGCAGTTATCACATAGAGTTGCAGACATCAGAGGGAAAAGCAGCAAATATATTGTGACTAAAATCTGATCCAGTCTGAATAAAGTTCTGTGGTTCTGGTTCTGTACAGTGATCAGTGAGGCCCGGACAGAGATGACTGTAGCAGCCCTCACAGTCACTCACAGACTGGATCAAACAGGAAGCACCATGAAGAACACCTGAACACACTGAGGACACTTTGTGTCAGTGCTGGACAGACACTGGAGGACAGAGACAGACTTTCAGACTGTAAGCTCAGCAATCTAATTTTGGACCTTTTTTTTGGTTGAGTTTGGCAAAAGTATTGCCGACTGTGCAGTTGCAGCGTTGCTCCATGTTTCCATGGCCTGAATTTTTTAACGCTGACTCACGTTAAAATGGTAACTACACCCTCGAACTCTGCTATAAACCTCCCTCTGAGAATACTTAAAGCATCCGTCAGGGGAGTGACGGAGCAGCGACTGTTTGAGGCCTTGTGGTGATCCGGGGGGTTGTGGGAAGCGTCGTGTGGGCCGAGCGAGCAGCTCTGATACCAGAGGCTGTGTGTGCACTGTGTGTCTGTGCCAGTATGTAGTCATAGCCCTGCTGTTCATCAGCAGCCACAAATATCCTGAATGTAGTGCCGTTATCGGCGTGTCCGTGTGTTTACTGCCACTGAGCAGGAGTAAATCTCATTCATGTCGTTAACGCGACCAGCTGCTCTGTATGAGAGGCCTGGAGTCTCGCCTGTGTCGCACATTTTAGGAGTTTTCATCTTAACCTGTCATGTTAACGTCTTTCCCAGTGAATCAGTCAGGTTAAACAAAGTCCTGATCAATAACCAGAACCAGAAATATACATCACTACATTGATATCTGTGGTTTTATTTTGGCGGGTTTCCATCGGTTTCCTTCTTCTGGAAGCTGTCAGATTGTGTTGTGAGGGAGATCCTGACCCACCGTGCAGAGTGAACATCACATCATCACCGTCGGTAAACAGAGGGGCTGACCCGGCTCTCACTGCCCAGACAGAGGCTGTTTTCTGGGGGGAGAGTTCACCGAAGAGTCTGCAGGGAGGACTGGTTCTTCAGTAGAACTCTGCTGGTGTGTGGAGGGTTAACAAGAAGCTACAGGTAATTTAACGTGGAGTTTCTGTTTAAAGTAAACAGCCTGAGAGCAGCTGACCAACCGTCTGTGTGTTTATCATCATCATCATCATCATCATCACGCCTCCAGCGTCGTGTTTAGTTTCCCAGCTGAACAGTGTGTTTTCCTTCATTCTTTACTGTTTACTGGGACAGCTCGGTGTGACGGGGGATTTTTTTAAGTCGTGTGACGTGGCAGAAAAGAAGGTTTGGAAACACTAACCACAGAAAGACACACCCATAACACACACACACACACACACACACACACACACAGTCTGCAGCAGCTGGAGGTTAAACTGAGACTTCAGTCTTTCCTCAGTTTTTCCACAAAATGACCACAAACGAAGCTGCAGGGGCTGATGGGAAAGTTGATCAGCTGTTTACCTGCTCCTGTGTTGACGGATGAACTCTTCTTTGCTGCTCTCTGCTCCTGAGGGGCAAACACGACTTAATTATTTATGTTAATTACCGGCTGCTGTAGCTGAAGGCCGTGACGAGTTATAGGATGAGACGGCTGCTGTCGCGTGTGCTTTAAACATGTAACTTGTAGTCATCGTCACGCTTCACGAGGGTTATATCTGGAGTTTTTATTTTTTATTTATTCAACATATAATTTTATATCGCGGTTTCTGTTTTTATATATGTTCTTTTATTTTTTGTAAGTGATTATTGTCTTAATTAGATTATATATTTTATATATTTCATTTGTAAAATTAAGTAATTTCTATAAAATACCTGTATATATTTTAAATGCACATTACATTATTCATTTATATATATCTTATGTATAAAATATTCAAAAATTAATGATTATTATTTCTTCACATTTTATTTTTTATATATTTTTTCTTTTTTAATTATAAATAATAAAATATATAGTTTTATATTTTAATTCTGTTAGTTTTATTTTCTTTGTCTTAATTCTAAAGTTTTTATTTGATGTTTATCATTTGTATAGAGTTTTATTCTTTTAATTAGATTCAGATTTTTTATTTTATTTTCTGTATAAAATTGTATCTTTAAATATATTTTTATTTTAGTTATGGTGTTTTATTTTATTAGTTTTTGTTTAGCAATGCAAATATTCACACAGTATAGGACATATAGATCAGTATAAATGAATTAACATTTATTTCAAGTAGGAATAAAAATAAGCATATGAATAAATCGTGCTGGCGGATCAGCTGCTCAGAAACTTCTCTGCAGCAGGAAGTCTGTACACCTGTCACCACGTCACGCCTATCGCCTGGGTACGTGACGTCTTTTTGTCTCTCAGCTGTAATTTTTCAGGTGCTGTACTTCAGTAAAAGTACAGTACTGTTATCTGTCCGTCCGTCGGCTGCCTCACCAGGGTGACATCTTACATCTGTAGTCATGGTAACCATTACTGTGATGTGTATTTTTACTGTCTGCGATGGAGAACCCAAAGCGCTTCAACACAGCGTTAAACGTTAATGTAACTTTAAACGTTGATGCAACGTGAATTCTGTGATATTTTTTAAATACCCGAAGTACCGCAACAAGTAGGCCATGTACCACCAGTGGTACCACGTACCACAGCTTGAGAACCAAATATTTCAGGTTTTTCATGTTTTAAAATGAATTTATTTTTATTAAATTAACGAAATTCCTCTGCGTACCACTAGAGGGAGCTGGTTGGTTTGAGTCAGTGACGTGTTGTCCCTGTAGAGCAGCGTTAAAGGGGACGCTGACTCTGCAGCTACTTCTGGGGACCAACATGTCCTTAGAAGGACGCTGCACGCTGACCGACCAGAAAACGACTGATGATTCAGATCTTCTTCTTTTCTGTGTGTGTGTGTGTGGTGTGTGTGTGTGTGTGTGTGTGTGTGTGTGTGTGTGTGTGTGTGTCCGTAGTGCGAATGTAACAGTTGTTGTTTACGCATCAGAAAAGTCATGTGACGCATCCTGTTGAGCTAAACTCAGAGTCCAACTGTGACGACAGAAGTCCAGAGCAGGAAGTTTAACAATTCATCAGAACTATCGCTGAAACAAACACACAGACCCACGCCGTGCTCCTCATTCTAATAAGTGTGTGTGTGTGTGTGTGTGTGTGTGTGTGTGTGTGTTATAAGAGGCTGATGTGCCCTGAAGCCAACAGGAGCATCCATGCGTGTTCAACAAACACACACACACACACACACACACAGAGGCTGCCAGCAGACTGCAGGGAGGTGAGGAGAACAGAAGGAGAGGTTAGAGAGGAGGAGGAGGAGGAACAGAGAGGATTCTGGGAAGGCGTGGGCGTGGCGCTCAGATGAAACAGTCTAGGCGATGTGACCTTTGACCTTCAGTGATGACATCAGCAGGAAGTTGAATCGGCAGAGTGACGTTCACGTGTAGTGACCGATAAAGTCTGTTTTCTTTGAAACGTGTGTTTACACGAGCTGTCCTCCGTCTGTCTGAGCTCGTTAACAGAACCGGGCTCAGCAGCCGGACCTGGACCGAACAAGTCCTCTGAGATGGTGTAAAGCTTAGAGGTTATGATTGATGACCAGCTAACCTTCTCCGACCGTGTCGCCTCAGTTGCCCGGTCATGCCTTTCCTAACTCAACATGCTCCTGACACAAGCTGTTCATCTCAGACTGGATCCCTGTACCGTCCTCCTGACGGGCCTCCAGCCTGCACAGTGAAACCTCTTCAGATGATCCAGAACGTGGCGGCTCGCCTGCTCTTCACTCATGGAGCTCCTCTGTCTACCTGTAGCAGCTCACGTTAAATTAAATCTCTAACGCTCTTTCTTGAACGTCCTCATACAGACATATGTTACCTCCTCCAATGAACGACGCCTGGCTCTGCCACCCGTACGCTCAGGACAATCCAAACTTTTCTCGTCTGTTGTTCCCCGTTGGTGGAACGTCCTACCAGTTCCTACCAGATCAGGGGCGTCCCTCTCTACCTTCACAAACCTCCTGAAGACCTCCAGCTCTTCAGAGAGGACCTCCTCTACAACACTACCAACAGCTGGACATGACACATCTGTCCCTTTAAGAATTAGACGTTGTGTTTTACTGTGTAAAGCAGCCTGCATGATTTAACCTCTGTGATCTGATCTGACGTTTCTTACAGTGTTTACTCTGCAGAGCTGCTGCCTCTTCCTCCTCCTCTTCCTCCTCTGATCCTGTGATCCTCTCGGTCTTTCATGGTCGTCTCCCTCGGGGTCTCTGCCTCTCTAACTCTGCGTTTGTATTCGTGCTGATGGAGAATCTCTCTGTGGTTTCCTGCATATTAAACTGAGCTGTCATATCTGCAGCAGCGCTGCTGAATAATGGATTGTCCTTTGTGTTAGAGAGATGAAAAGAAACGTGAATCTGCTCACTTGGTTTGTGTAATTATTAAAATGATCCTTACTGAGAGACAAACGTTACAGTTAGAGAGGAAATGTCTGATGGAGGTGTGATGCTGACACTACCTGCTGAAATTAGAGCAGTGCTCCCTGAAGTCAGGGTTATGTGTGACTGCTGTCCTGTGGCTGATCTGGACAGTCCTGGCAGTTTGCAGGTTGGATCAGGTTCTGGTTGTTAATGGATATTTCTGTGGGGCAGATTCAGATTTTAAAATGGATTTATTTATTTCCCTCAGATGATGTGTTCATGGTCCTGGCGGTCTTAAAGACTGAGGCCTCTCCGTCGGAGCAGTTTGCTTCGTTTCTTGGCCTGGAGTCGTCTTTTTCCTCGCCAGCCTGTCGGCAGCTTTGTTCTCGTGCGGCCTCTGATGAATCCGGCTCTCTTTGTGTTTGCGGCGCTCGTTGCCGGGACAGGAAGTGCTCGACGTTTTGATTGACTTCATTGCTTTCCCACAGAGAGCAGATCACAAAGCTGCGACTTCCTCTCCCCGCGCTCTGCTAAGAGCTTTTCCATGTGCCACTTTCCTTTGAGGCCTGCAGCCCGATCTGATCCCAGGTCAGACACTCAGTCTGCCGAGGTCCTGGTCCTGGTGGTCCTGGTCCTGGTCTGAAGACCTGGTCACCTGCTGGACGATTTGAAGTGATGAGATGATTACAAATGAATATATCGTGCGTCTGAACTTTGAACATTTGCTGACGTCACATTAATCTGCATCTGAAAGTAACGATTATTTTCATTTGATATATTTTGTTCTGATATTTTGGGGCGATGAAACAGAAAGAGTTTCTCAGAGCCGAGCTGACGCCTTCGGGTGTCTTCAGAGATTCAGTTACCGCAACGTTAAACAAGAAATCAGCTTTAAATTAAAAAAAAAGATTAAGATGACTGAACGATTATTAAAATATTTGTCAGTTAATCGTCTTTGGTTCGGCTCATCAGATTATTCCAAATTAAAATGAGGGTTAGTTTCAGCGCTCGTCCTCTGGCCCATATTTTAATGACGTGCAGTCACATTAAAATAAAAATCATTCAGTACGTAAAGAAAGTTACAGATGGGCACATTTTATTTTTCCTCTCTGGTGTAGCCTGAGAGCACAGAGAGGATTCTGGGTAGGGAGTGGCACTGAAACGCTGCAGATACGACGGCGAAGCTTTGATCAAGCAGCTCTGATGTACCCTCCTCCACCCTCCTCCTCCCTCACCTCCACCCTCCTCCTCCCTCCTCCCCCCCCTCCACCCTCCTCCTCCTCCCCCTCCACCCTCCTCCCTCACCTCCACCCTCCTCCTCCTCCCTCACCTCCACCCTCCTCCCTCCTCCACCCTCCTCCCTCTCCACCCTCCTCCCTCCTCCACCCTCCTCCCTCCTCCACCCTCCTCCTCCTCCCTCCTCCACCCTCCTCCACCCTCCTCCTCCTCCCTCACCTCCACCCTCCTCCTCCTCCCTCACCTCCACCCTCCTCCCTCCTCCACCCTCCTCCTCCTCCCTCACCTCCACCTCCACCCTCCTCCTCCTCCCTCACCTCCACCCTCCTCCCTCCTCCACCCTCCTCCTCCTCCCTCACCTCCACCCTCCTCCCTCCTCCACCCTCCTCCCTCACCTCCACCCCCTCCTCAGGGCAACGCCTCGCCATCTGGGTTGACACAGAGACAAGAAGTCCCTGCCAGACGGCCTTCTGGGACAAAAAACACACAGCCAGGCATCTTTAGTCTGTGTCAACACACACACACACGTTAGAGTGTGTGTGTGTGTGTGTGTGTGTGTGTGTGTGTGTGTGTGTGTGTTCCAGGTACAGGTGAGACATCAAATACAAAGCAGGAAGTGAACGTTAATGAGACACCAAAACACGACACTTACTCTCAGACAGTTACCATGGCGACACAATGATGATGACCAGGTAGACTTGAGTCTTCTGAAATCCTGGAAAAGTTTTGATATCCTGGAAGTTCGTTTGATGTTTTAATGTTTTAAGTTCAAAGGATGAAGAGACGAGCTCGTGTGTCTGATGGTCTGCTGCCCCCTGCTGGTCTGTGATGAGACGTGTTCTAGATGTCATGAGCGTCACTTCATTGTTAAACCTGACAGCTGAAAGGTCAGACAGGTGAGACAGAGATGACATGCAGGAATCAAACCTGGATGTGCACGCTGTTTGATTTGAATGTAATCAGATTACTACATGGATACATGCATACATAGTGTGCAAGCGTGGACGTGAACTGTGGAGATGAGCGATTGGCCTTTCTTCTTAAAATCAGCCACAGCTCTCTTGTTTACACTGGAACAGCTGATTTTCTGATCCACCTTGTCCGCTGTGGATCAATAAAGTCGATCGGTTCTGCAGAGACTCATGGACGTTTGTTCACACTGAGTCATGTCAACACGTGTTCATGTCTCACTCTGAGAAGAAGGAGTGACAGTGCAGTGTGTGTGTTTGGTCCTGTCAGCTCTCCGGCGCCCCCCTGAGGACGTAGGTTGATCTCCACCTGTGTTCATGGAGTTCAGTCTGTGTTATCACAGGAGTCCAGCAGGGGGAGACACTTCACAGCAGTTCAGCTGACTGTGGTGGAAAATCAGACTGATACTGACCACATGACCACATGATCACATGACCGGGTTCATATCAGACCTCAGACTGAAGAACAGGAAGTGATCAGGTGACAGCAGTCAACAACACAAAATACACCTGACCCACGACCCGGGAGGACTCAGGACCGGGTCACGTCAGGTCCAACCAAAGACATCTAAACACACACACGCACGCACACACACACACACACACACACACACACACACACACGCACACACACACACGCACACACACACACGCACACACACACGCACAGTGTAAGCGATGTGAAAAGCAGTAGGGTAAATTTAGAAGGAGGCCGTCACATCTGAACCTGTCAGCTGCTATCACTGTCACCGTGTGTGTGTGTGTGTGTGTGTGTGTTGCTGTTTGAGCAGACATTATTATCAAAGCCTGAGTCAGTCACACACACACACACACACACACACACACAGAAGCTAATTGGTGCAAACTGTAATTCACTTTAATGGAAGCTTCATCTGAGACCTGTCTGTCTGTCTGTCTGTCTGTCTGTCTCTGTCTCTGTCTTATAGCGCATTTCCACTAGCACGGTGTGGCACAGCACGGTACGGTTCGGGTCTGTTTCCATTACAACTGAGTACCATATAGTGCCTCCTCAACGTAGGCGGGGTCGTCATAACACGGCTGTGCGAAACTGCCGTGATGTCATTTACACCGCGCCATGCCACGCACAAAACCGGAACAACAACACGAGCAACACAACAACCGACCATGGCGTGGATTTTTTCTGCGAAGCCATCTTCTCGTGTTCGAGTGTAGTCGAAGAGCAGCGGGGTTTTAAAAAGTGGTGTGGTCGAGTCCTGTGTTTATTTACAGTCTGGTCGGTCGTTGGCGCTTATGACGCTTCCAGTGACGACACTCGTCGGCCAGTCAGTGGAAGGCAGTCGGCTGACGTCACGTTTTAGTATCGCTTCGGCTCGCTTGGAACCAGGACCGAGGCGATACCAAAGTAGTACCTGATACCAGGTACCACGTGCTAGTGGAAACACGCAAATACCGTGCCGTGTCATACCGTGCCGTGCCGGTGGAAACGCGGCATTAGTCTCCGTCTCCGTCTCTGTCTTAGTCTTAGTCTTAGTCTCAGTCTCAGTCTCTGTCTCAGTCTCTGTCTCAGTCTCTGTCTTAGTCTCTGTCTTAGTCTCTGTCTTAGTCTCAGTCTCTGTCTCAGTCTCTGTCTTAGTCTCAGTCTCTGTCTCTGTCTCTGTCTCAGTCTTAGTCTTAGTCTCAGTCTCAGTCTCAGTGTCAGTCTCATGGTCTTGTGTGTCAGCAGTGCTGCGGTCGTTGTATTGGACCGTTGTGGTTCAGATGGAGCTGAGTCTGAAGACAAAGCTCTGGGTCTATTGGTCGAGGATAGCTCGTTCCTCTGGAGGCGTTCATGTCCACCTGGGAGGAGAGCCCGCTAACTTGTCACCGTGCTGCAGTGATGTACAGGTGTAGAGTCAACCTGACATGATAGCTACTCTCTCTTCAAATCCGTCAGATCAGACTCTGACAAAAGCAGCAGAGGGACAAACAAAGACGGTTAACGAGGAGTTAACGAGGAGATGAAGCTGGTCTTCGTCTGGTTGACCTCAGAAGGTGTGTGTGCTCACATCTCTTCATTTCCCCACACTCTATGATTTATTTACTGAGACGTGGTGAAGTCTGACAGCAGAGAGGATCTGTGGGATGTTTTTATGATTTTTAATGTAACCATCAGCAGGTCTGAACAATGAGCTGCTCCTAATCTTACATAATATATATTAATGACCTTTGAAGCAGCGCCGCCTTCAGGACAAACAGTTGGAGCTGTTCTGGACTCAAACAGCAGATCTGAAGCTCAGACGTCTTTCTTCTTCGTTGGTTTTTACTGTTACTAAAATAAATGTTGATGTCACGTGTCCTGATGAGCAGCAGTCTGAATCTTAACGATCGTTAATAAAATGAATTTAACGTGATGTAACGACACAGAGAGCTGCTTCCTCTCCTCACTTCTCACATTTTCTCCTCTCAGTGACTAACACACCGAGACAGACGGTGGGTGGATGTGTGACACACACACACACACACACACACACACACACACACACACGATCAGATGGGTGGTGTTTTCTTTGCTGGTTCTCTCTTACTGAGGTCGTTCTCTGTTCGTGGGCTCCTCGCCAACCACACCAACTTCTCCTCTCCGTCACACTGATGTTTGTTTGCTGAGGTTTTAACGAGTTATTTAATTAATTAATTAATTATTAAATTATTTAATGAGTTAAATTGGCTCAGATTGTACCTGTGCAGTGCGCACTGAGTGGTGTACCCGCGCAGCGAGCGGTGTGCCCGTGCAGTGAGGGTTACCTGTGTTTTGGCACTGTTGGTGGCGGGTACAGAGGGAGTATGGGGTACCGGGCCGGTGTCACGAGCCTTCCCGTCTGTCAAACATGTTTTCAGACGGTGTTGGAGTCCGTCGAGGTCGCCTCGTCTTTGAATCTGTTTGTGAAGTTCATGGACGAGATCTCGACATGCAGACGGGGTGAGGAGGGTGTTCGAGTTGTCTCTGCCTTTTGCAGACGTGGTTGTGTTGGCTTCATCGGACCTTCAGCACACTCTTTGAGGTGTTACCTGAGAACACCTGGTGATCTTCAGGAGGAGGACGTCTGGAACGAGCACAGCGACCGGACCACGGATCAGAGGAAGAAGATGGACGGATGGATCTGTCACAGCCACGATGTCATTTTATTGCTTTATGTCAGACCTTCACTGAGGTGTAACTCACCTGTTATTTCTTTCAACCAATCACAATTGTCGTGGGCGGGGCTAAACTCGGGACGCAGCGAAAGGAGAATGCGTCGGTCAATCACAGCCTACTTCCTGTGAGTCAGAGTAGGAGGTCATTGACGTGATGGAGGCTCCACCTCCTCCTCCTCTTCCTGTTCATCATCTCTTTGCCTCTGCTCCTCCTCTTCCTCCTCCTTTCCTTCTCCTCCTCCTCTTATCTGTTTCTCCTCCTCTTCCTCTCCTCCGCATCACTGACTCTGTCCTACATCACTCTTTCTTCCCTGAGGATACACCCCCACTCTCTCTCTCTCTCTCTCTCTCTCTCTCTCTCTCTCTCTCTCGTTCAACCCTCCTCCGATGAGTCATGTGACCAGCCTCTCTCGCCCCCCCCCCTCTCCCCGTCTCTCTCTCTCTCTCTCTCTCTCTCTCTCTCTCTCTCTCTCTCTCTGTCTCTCTCTCTCTCTCTCTCTCTCTCTCTCTCTCTCTGTCTCTCTCCCTCTCTCTCTCTCTCTCTCTCTCTCCCTGGAGACCAATCACACCCCCACAGAGGAAAGCTTAACACACACACACAAACATTAAACACACACACACACCGACACACTAAACACACAACAGCACTTGCTCGCCCCGGCTCTCATCATCATCATCACCACTGTCAGAGAGAGAGAGAGAGAGAGAGAGAGAGAGAGAGAGAGAGAGGCAACAGGGAGAGAGGAGGAAAACAAGCGGATGAGCGAGAGAGGAGTCGCGGCGAGCGCCTGAGAGGAGGTCAAGAGGGAGAGGAATATATTCAACCAGAAGAAGAAGAAGAAGGAGGAAGAGGAGGAGGAGGAGGAGGAGGAGGAGGGGTCAGTGGAGAGGAGGTTCTCCCTGAATGAAGGAAGAGCTTTGGGAGTCGTTTCCTCCCCGCCGCGATGGAGCGACACGAGGAATGAGGGCGGATGGTGAGAGCAGGGAGCAGCAGCAGCAGTGGAGGAGGAGGTGGAGAGGCTGGAGGCGGAGGAGGAGGTGCAGGAGGAGGTGCACGGCGCGGGAGGAGCCGGCAGCGCTCCTCCCGAAGGAGACGACTGTCGGCCAACTGCCCCGGCTCCGACAAGATGTCCCCCAGCATGAAGAAGGTGGAGTGCTTCTCGCCCATGCTGTGCCACTGCAAGGTGGCCTGCACCAACAGCACCATCTCCCTCATGTTCGGCTGCAAGGTGGGTGG
The DNA here is from genome assembly GCA_033000465.1 of Sciaenops ocellatus. Lineage (NCBI taxonomy): Eukaryota > Metazoa > Chordata > Actinopteri > Sciaenidae > Sciaenops > Sciaenops ocellatus. The sequence goes on along the minus strand of CP136881.1, from coordinate 1,602,364 downwards.
AAACATCTGGAGGCACGCCGCCAGGGAGATCCTCCTCCGCCTCCCAGGGAGGCGTCTCACGTGGGTGGGTGTGCGTGAGGTCACAGCCGGGGCGTCGGGGTGCGTTTGATTAGTTCAAAACATTTTCAGGTTCATGTAATCTGATTATTCTTCAGTTAACGATTACTTTGATTACTGATTAATCTGCCAGCTGTGTCAGGAATCATTGTTTGGTTCGATGTCCATGTTTGGACTTCCTGCTTGAAAAAAGACCAATCAGAGAAATATCGACAGATTATTAGAGAAAGTAATCCAGCAGCAGACTTTTAGTGGACTAAACGTTACTCTGATAATTCACAGTAATCTGTCTGCACCTGAACGCTGCTGCAGCTGAGAGCAGCCTGAGAAACGCTGCAGGTCAGTGAACGCATCACGGAGGAGACAAACTAAAGCTTACATTTTAAACCTGATCAGAGAACAGCTGAGGGGGGGAAGCCCCGTTAACTCGCTGTCACCGAGCGGCTGTGTTTACTGTTTGACCTGACATGACACGATAGGCTACCGGAGCCACTTGTCATCTCTGCTTCAAACGAACCGACCAATCGGAGGCTCTGATTGCAGCAGCGCTGAGCTGTGATTGGCTCGTGGCAGAGCACGTGCATGTGTGTGGTCAACGTGCTCTGCAGGGAAACCCCGACCAACCAAAAGCACATCAGATCTGCTGCTGGAGGCCGAGAGGCTGCAGAGAGTTTGATGATGAATGAGTGGAATCTGTGGATCTGTCAGGAACGTGTGGATCTCTCCCCGTCAGGCGTCTGTATGTAGATAAAATGTGATCCGACAAAGAATCACACAGACGAATCTGACATGATTCTACAGTGTTTGAATAGTTTGAGACGTGAACACAAAGATTGTTTACTGCCCAAACACGGAGCCTGACTAACCTTTGTTCAGCTGCAGAGAAAAGCTGAAACGTGACTTTCCCTCTGTTCAAAGACGTCGTTCTTCAGTTGCCTGTGTACTGTGGAAGTTCAGCTGCTAATGCTAGTGTTGCTAACCTCGGGCACACATTTCCAGACGTCTGTTTGTGTTTTAGGATGTAAAAATTAGTCCAACACACGGTGAGTGTCACAGTTGTTTTTAGTCTTTTTCACCAGTGTTTGCATATCGATGAATCTGCCTCTTACCCTGAAACCGCACCGGGCTCGTCTCCGTCACGTCGCGGCTGTTTTGTTCCGTCCTGCGTCGACTTCAAACTCCACCGGGAGCGTTTCAGACGCGTTTCTCCCTCCAGACTTTGTTTACTTGCTCAGATTTGGTCATTTTCCTGGTTCATGTTCTTCTAAATATGCTTCTACATGTGGAAATATGCTACGTACTTCATTTGTTTCTCTTTTGTCTGTTTTCACGACCGGCAGTTTGCACGGGGTGTTTTATTTTGAAAATCCAGCGGATTCTCTGTGCTGTTTCTGTGTCTGACTTCCTGGTATATTTCCATAAAGACGAGTCTTCAGAGTGTCAGGCTTTTGTTTTCAGGGTGGTGGTCTGTTAGACAAATGGTGTTCTGGTCTAGTGGGACATGTTTTGAACTGTTGCCGTGTTCAGTGTGCAGAGTTTATCGTCATGCATGTCAGGTGTGTCTGTTTGTGTCCACCTCTTATCTGAACCCTTACTTTGACCTGTCAGGTGAGGTTGCAGTGAGTCAGAGCAGGTGGTGATGGTGACGGTAGAGTCTGTTTGAAATGAGCCTCCTCGTTGACCTTTTGGCCCCGGGCTCTGATTGGACAGTCACATGGTGCCTCGCGGGGGGTTGGGTTGGACCTCCAGTGTCATGCAGAGCCCTGTGTTGACCTCTGAACCCTCGGGCAGCGCTCAGATTACTGCTGCCTGTCCTGCACGGATAAGAGTTTGATTGGTGTCAGTTGTTAATCTGACGGATTGGGAGGATGACGCTCTTAAATCTCACACGGATGTTTGGATGGAAACGTTCGCACAGCATGTGATTAACCATTCTGCTGTAACTTCTGCTCCATGACACTTTGATCGCAACTCCCATTGATCAGCTGCCATCGACTGCTCTCACTACCACACACTCAATAGATTGTGCCAGAAGTTATCAGTGGTGGAGCCGTAAAGTGTTTAGCGAGCTGCTGCTGTCACACTGTTTACCCGGACTGAATCGGGGAGGCCCGATCAGGACCGAGCTCCACGTGTTGAAACCTCAGCTCATCTGAACTGTAGCAGAAATGAAAGTGAGGAAGTCTGAGGTGTGTTTGTATTCGTCTGAGATCGCCCTCAGTTTCTAAATCTTCATCAGCAACAAGACGAACTCAGGTGGAGTGTCAGGACTCAAACAGTCTGTGTGAACGCTGGTGGAAGTAATCAGTTGGTCAGTTCGATGTTGGGTCAGCGTTCAGAGACGGCGTCTTACTCTTCAGTCTCGTCTTCACAGTTTTATGTGGAGGCTTCAGATCTGACGTGATCCTGAAACAAAGCCAACGAGTCGTACGGTTGACGTTGCTGCACTGGTTTCTGCTCGTACAGTTGACGTTGCTGCACTGGTTTCTGCTCGTACAGTTGACGTTGCTGCACTGGTTTCTGCTCGTACAGTTGACGTTGCTGCACTGGTTTCTTGTCGTACAGTTGACGTTGCTGCACTGGTTTCTTGACGTACAGTTGATGTTGCTGCACTGGTTTCTGCTCGTACAGTTGACGTTGCTGCACTGGTTTCTTGTTGTACAGTTGACGTTGCTGCACTGGTTTCTGCTCGTACAGTTGACGTTGCTGCACTGGTTTCTGCTCGTACAGTTGACGTTGCTGCACTGGTTTCTTGGTGGTGTTAGATTGTAGAGATATTGCTCCTCTCTTGGTTGTTCCCATCTTCTTCCTTGTCTTCCACTTCATCACATCCCTGAATCATCCAGAAACTCTCCTCCTCCTCCTCCTCCTGAACATCCTGCTACATCCGCTCCGTGGTGATGCTCCTATTTATAGCAGCTTTTGGCAGGCAGGCGTCGGCGCTGTGCCTCCTCCTCCTCCTCCTCGTCTCTCTGAGAGCTGTCGAGGCGGAGGAGGCGGAGGAGGCTCTCTTCAAGCAGACAGTGTCATCACTGGAAACCTCCCCTCCGCCTCCTACATCCACATCTCCATGTGTGCAGCTCGTCCACAGTGAGTGGGCTCAGTGTCTGGCTCAAGGACACTCTGACATGTAGCTGCTGCAGTGCTGCAGCGTGTGTTATGTTCAAAGGACGACCACGGTGTCGTCCACGTCACCTCCTGCTTAGATTTCAACAAAATAAAGTACCTGAGAGCACCTTCCATGTTTTTACCTGCACATGCAGACGGTGCAGACGGTGCAGCGCTGCGACCCACAGAGGGATTCAAACCTGTGAACTGTCTGTTTTCACTCACTTCCTGCTCTCAGTCAGAGATCCTGGGCTTCTTTGTGTTTTTTTCCTCGGGAGTGTCGTGACGGCTCGGTTGGCCTGCAGCCTCCTGATGCTTCTCCATCTGCTGCTCTGTGGTCATGCTACATTCAGACAGAGCTGTCGTGTTCGCTCGTGTTTCTGTTGGATGTCGCTGAAAAGTCACCTGAAGATCTGATGAAGCAGCCGGCGGGGGTGTGAAGTTATTGGGCTGATGAAGTGATCCAGAACAGCTGATTGAACATGTGCTGACGATTTCTGAACAAGAGAAACACAAATACAGAACGGTGCTGAGAGTTAGTGACTTTAAATGTGTATAATTAAGGCTCAGTCCTTGCCGCAGCAGCCCAGGGTTCGAATCTGACCTGTGGCCCTTTGCTGCACGTCCTTCCCCATCCATCCACCTCTCTCCACATTCCTGTCACTCTTCAGCTGTCTCTGTACAATAAAGCTTCAAAAAGGCCAAAAAAAATCTTTAAAATGTGAATAATTAAACTGAGAATAGCAACAACATCCACCTATAGTCAGAAGTTCAACCATTTAAACCAGTTCACAGTCCAGTCTGGTTGACGTTGCTCCACTGCTCGTACAGTTGATGTTGTTCCGCTGGTTTCTGCTCGTACAGCTGACGTTAGCGATGCTCCGATCTATCGGCCGCCGATTGTTATCGGCCGATATGGACCCTAAACAGCCAATCGCGTAACGAGACTTTTTTTTTGACATGACGTAAACTACCTGAGAAAGATGTAAAACTTGTAGCATGTAACGTTTACTGTTATACAAATAAAAAGTTTGTGGTACATAGAGATCTTGACTGTATTTATTTATTTTAGTACAAATGGTTTTGCCACTTTAAGTGGTGCACAAGGCTAGACTGTAAATACAGGACATGGAGAATTATTATTCTCCCATCCATTCTGTGATCGGTATCGGTATTGGCAGATTTACGATTCCTGTGATCGGTGATCGGATCGGCCCCAAAAAATGCTGATCGGAGCATCCCTAGTTGACGTTGCTCCACTGGTTTCTGCTCGTACAGTTGACGTTGCTCCAGTCCTGAATCACTGAGAGGTCGTATCGTATTAATCAGGACAAATTCAGGCACTGACGACAAAGTAGTGTGACAGCTTACCGGAATGAAACTGCTGCAGCTGAGGCTACAAAAACAGGCTCTAAAAATCCCAGAAGTATTTCAGCGGGAAACAAACCATGTCAGAAATAAACTGATAATAATTTCCAGGATTCAACCAAACAAACAGACGCTTGAACAGTATACACAATCTGGTCAGTTTTCAAAATAAAACGCTCCGTGCAAACAGACAAAACTTAACTACGTATCATATTTCCATATTTTGACCAGAAAACGCTTCTGAAACGCTCCTGGTGAGTTTGAAGTTGCGACCAAAACGACGTCCCAGTCTCGTCTGGTTGCCTGGTGAGGTTTTTTTGTTAACAGTGTTTGTAGGAAGCTGTTTCTGTTAGCTGTTCTGCTAGCTTCACTTTAAGCTGCTCACCGACGGCGAGGACAGTTGACGTGGATCGAGGCGTCCTGCGTCCAGTCCATGTTACGATTCCACTCAAACTAAACCTCATAAATGATCTGTGTGATACTTCAGGCTGGGATGGATTTAAAGTCCATGCGAGCAGCGGGTCACTGTCTTTAACGGATAATATTAAATGATCTGTCACCGCTCGTTAACGTGGTTCAGACGACGTTGAAGGCGTCACTGGTTGGAGGTCAGCCTGACTGTCGTGTAATCTGCTTCCTGTTTTAATCTGAGGCCTCAGCGTGACATCGATGTAATCCCAGAGGAATTAAATGATTAATTAAAGCAGGAGTGCCATCGTGGATAATTACCACAGACGGCTTCAAACTAACTTCACGTTCACATCAAAACCTCCATCAGACTAACCGAACCCTCATCACGAGGAGCTGTGGTTCAGCTTTCAGTCAAATGACATGAGCTTCATCAGCAGGTTACAGACTGATGGATGTTCCTCGTAAAGAGTCTTTAAGTTCTGGAGCTCTCGACCAACACACAGTAACTCCTCAGAGAAAACCTTTAATGTTCTCATGTCATGTGCTTCATGCCGAGCTCGAGGGACTTTAAACCGTTCAGGTGGTTTGATCGGCTTTCAAAGAAAACCAGTTCCTCTGAAGAACTGGATGGAAACTGGTGCCAGTGCAGCCTGTGAGCTGCACATCAGAACATGTTCTGCAGGAGAATGAGGCAGACTTCCTCCAATAAAATGATTGACTGGATGTGATTAACACGAGCGCCGGTACAGCTCCGAGACCCGTCGACACGTTGTCTGACGACTGTTTAGCGGCTTTCATTCACGAGTAATCTGTCGATCATTTTCCTGATTAATCGATTAGTTGTCGGGTCCATAAAACATCAGAAGGTGACGTCCTATTCAGATATTCAGTTTACTGTCACAGGAACTAATTAGTGTAATATTTGGCAATTAACGAGTTAGTTGTTGCAGCTCCAGATTAAAACAAACTGTATCAGATAATATCTCTTTGATATGAACAATCAGAAACACATGCTGCAGCGTGGAGGCTTCATGATGAGCTGTGATGTGAACTGAACACTGTCACATGACATGACTGTCCGGATCGAAGACAGCGATCATCACGTGTCTGTCTTCCTGTGGCAGTCGTACAGTTTGTGTCTGATGGTGATGATGATGATGATGATGATGAGGGCGATCTGTCTGAAGATATTTTTGGTCTGCATGAACATGCTGTTCATCCTTCCTGCAGCAGACTGTGGAAACTGTTCTGACCACAACCTGAACCTCGCTGAGCTCGTCCTCTTTAACAGGCTCGTCCTCTCACTCTGAGGCTTCACCTGAGGCTTCACCTGAGGCTTCACCTGAGGCTTCACCTGAGGCTTCACCTGTGCACAGAAACCTGAAGGTGTTTACATGTTTAACAGAAGCAGGATATGCTGTTTACACGCACAACATGTAACTCCAAACCAAGATACCGTATGATAATGGTGATGGAGCAGCTCTGTGTTTTGACTCTTCAGATTTTTATCATGGTTTCTGCAGCCGCTCTAAACGTGTTAATAAATGTGTGAGTTCTTCGTCCACGCTGTGTTTAACCAGCGTCAGCTCACTCTGTGTTACTGCTGCTTTCACATCACAGTGCAGGGCTCCAGACTAACTTCTTGCATTGGTGCTCCTAACTTTTTTTTTTTAGGTGCACCCACACAAAATTCAGGTGCACCCAAATTTTCCATTGCGTCGCCTTTAACACCATCAGGTCACCTTTTTAACGGTCTCCATAACTTTCATATAATGTGAATGATTTTCAAACAAGAATGAGGTGTAGAGAAATGCTTGTCTCTATTTGAATTATATATAAATAAAGTGTTTAAAGTTCTTCACTGAGCTCAAATTGAACATTTCAAACTCAAACATTAAGCAAAATAAAACATTTCAAAATAAAAGTGCTTGTGCTTAAATTTGGTGAACGGCAACTCCTCTTTGGAACGTTGTATGCAACATTAAATTTGATTATTTCTGATTCCTCAGAGGACCTGATTATTACTGCCTGCTGCTGAAATGCAGCTGGGAGAGGGCCACTTCCTCTACACACTTGTCACAGCATACAGTGTGTTTTTTAGACATGTTGAGTTTTTTTTAGAGTTTTGTTACGAAACGTTGTCGACCCGCTTATGAACGCACTGTTACCGGCCATATTCTGACCGCACTCCTGACGGTAAACGCAGTGCATTGAGTTACGTCCTGGCTAAAAACTGTTTTATCCAGTCCTGTCTGAAAGAATACATTTTGGGCTTTTTAATTTGAGTCTCGGGGCCGGGCTCTGTCTCAGACTCGGTTGTCTCCTCTGGTTCAGAATCTGATGCTATTGCTGAAGGACCGGGGCTTGGCATGTTACCAGGGACCGAGGGCTCCGTGTCTGGGCTGGACGGACTCTCAGTAGTGGGGATGGATGGAATGACAGCAGTACGGCTGGTTGTATTCTTAGTTTCCTTAATTCTTTTTCCGTTTCAGTTCGGCTGCTCTGGCTGCTCTGGCGCTCAGGTCGCTCGCACACAACTTAGAGCAGTGAACAGGACCACAGCCAATCAGAGGCCAAGACCCGCCCGAGCTCTGTCTCTGATTGGTTTAGACCACGATATGATCCGACCATGAGTGTGAGTTCAGTCACAGGAGAACACAGAGAGATGATGTGCGATGTTTTCACCCGGGCAGCGTCAGGTGCAGCAGGGAGACCTAGAGAAATGATTAGTGGCACTCTGGAGCCCTGCAGTGATCAGCTGGGAACGATAACACACACATTTTGTTTCTGTGCTGTGAATTAATAAAACACGTTTAATGTGAACGAGCTCTTTACATGTGATGAAAACATCTCGCGTGTGAAGCATGATGAACGTCGTGGCAGCATGTTGGTGTTACGTCGCTCTCTCGTGTTTCCTAAAATATCTGCGGTAGTTTTTCTGCAGCACAAACAGGCTGTGGGCTGTGTTTCAGTTTGAAGGCCCAAATAAAGAATCTGAGTATGAAAGAAATGAAAGTGACTCTGAGTATGAATATTTGATGTCAGACTCAGGATCATGTTTCTTTGTGTAGTTCTCCTCACGGTTCAGCGCTGACTTTAAAAAATGGTCGTCAGGCTTGAATCGACTTCTTGGTGTTGAAACTGAAACTGTGGTTCATTTTTAGATACTTTATACTCAAGATGCAGTTATACGATGTTCAAATGATTTTAAGGCTTAAAGTTATGCAGGATTAAGAGCGTGGACGCTTTGACTGACAGCTGGGTGCTGTTACAGATGGTTTGTTTCAGCCCGCCTCAGCTCCACGATGATCCACGTCTTTGTGGATGAGTCCGGAGGTGGAAGAAGCACTGAGCTTCACAGCTGTCCTCGTCGGTTCTCCTGGTTCTTTGTCAGTTGAATCAGCTGTTTGTTTGTGATGCTGACGAGTTAGTCGACCTTGGCGTTGTCTCTAAAACAGATCCGCTCTGACTGTGACAGATACTAAAGTGTTAACTTCAGTTTTTGTAGACTTCACTGTGAGTTTAATTCCTGTTTGATCCTGCACACGCGTGTTCTCTGAAGCTTCAGACTTTACCTCGTCAGCGTTGGAGTGTTTGTTCACATTCACACCTCTGAATCTGCGAGCGTTAAGTGTTGGCCGCCTCGCTGGCAGCTGCTGCCGTCGTCCTTCATGAATTAACCAAATGTTCAATCAGTGGTCTGGCAGCTTTCGGCAGCTTGCAGCAGCGTTCAGCCTCTCAGCCTGATGAATGGAGATGTTGCCCTTCACACTGTTTGTTGGCTCAGTGCAGACTGCTCTGTCAAAGTGGAAGTGATGTCGTCCCTGCAAAGGAAGAGAAAGAAGCAAACAAAAGATGGAGACTTCACCCAAACTACAAATAACCTTCATAATCCTGAACGAGTTACAGCAAATACAAATTTAATTTTTGATTCATTTATTCACCATTTACAGAAAATAGTGAAAAATATCAGCCACAGTTTCTCCATATTCAAAATATTGAATCATAAAATAAAAAATGGATTTATAATTTAGTTGATTAATTAAACGGTAACCGATCTGAATCATAGATTAACAATGTTTTTTGTCGTTGAGCTGCTCCGGCTCGGCGCTCTGTGGATGCGAGCAGGTTTTGATCTGATTGATCAGCTGATCATACCGACACCTGCCAGCTGATCCGGCCAATCAGGACGCAGCGTAATCCTGTTCAGACGCAGATTAAACGTCCGTTAAGTCGCTGCTGCAAAGCAAAGTCAAATCCAAAACATGCCTGTTGTCTTCTGTGCAGATCAGCTGATCATAAGATGTAAATATATTAACTGTTTCTTCTTCTGGAGACGTCGTGGATTTTATTTAGTGAACAACGAGAAGTTTACGATGATGTAAGATCAGTGAAGGCGTCCGTCTCAGCCTCGTTGTGTAACATCAGCGGTTCAGGACGGTCGAGTCGGTCACCTGTCAACATCAGCGTCAGAAAACAGATGAGTAAGACTCTGAGCGCTGACTCATCGAGACGAGAAGTCTCCGCATCGTTTCAGATTATGCAACATGACTCTTATTTTGGTCGTTTTTTCTCTTCCTGTCTTTAAATCATCTCCTCTGTGTTACTGAAACTCTCCTGGAGGAAGTGATCATCATATTTGTGTAGTGCAGACACTAAAGACTACATTTCCCATGAGCCTCAGCAGCTATTTGTCAACACTCTTCATTGTTGCAGCTGAGAAACAAACGCGACGCCTGTGTTTCTGAATTTGACACAAAATCAAAATCCAGAAGTAAAAAACTTCAGCGCTGCACTCACCTGAAGCTCTGTGATTGGATGTTTCTTACTGAAATGCACCATGGGAGTTGTAGTGTTAACACACAGCAGCAGCAGCAGCCTTGTCTGACCCGTGCTCTTCCTGTTTGTGTGTTCTCCGTCCACAGAAGTACAGGCACCACGATGAGGACTCGTCCCCCCAGGACCAGAGCTCGCCCCAGCTCACGGAGGAGGCGGGCGGCGCCGAGCTGGTCCAGGTAGCAGAGAAGAACCTGTCCCAGATCGAGAACGTGCACGGCTACGTCACCCACGCCCACATCTCACCCATGAAGGTAGGCGAGCGAGGCGGCCGCCGCTTTACTGGCTTCACTGCTGATCACAAGTTAACGAGTTCATTAACCTGAACACGTGACGAGTGTAACATTCAGACAACTTTAATGATGAACGAGCTGTAGACGACGAAACATTTAATTAATGTTAGTATAATGTTAGGATTATGTTTCAGTCTTATTGAGTAAAGTCCTAACATGTTAAACTGGTGAAGTTTTCCTGAAGCTGAAACTTTAATCAAACATACAAATTAAACGTGTCATCAAACACGTGACAGTCAAACCTCTATTTTATTTATATTTATATATATATATATAAATATATATATAAACATAATATTCTATAACGTGGTGACAAGATGTGACATGACGCCAGTAAAGTGGAACCTTTAATCTCTCTGTTCTGTTCTCTCTCTCTGCTCATGTATGTATTTATTATGAATATATTTCTGTCCATCTGTCAGTCAACGCACGCACACACACACACACACACACACACACACACACACACACACACACACACACACACACACACGTGTGGAGGATGTTGCTTGTCTGTGTTGCCTACATGTTGTTCATTAAAGCTGCTCTGAAGCTCACACCTGTACCTGCTCATCATACCTGTGTCCCGTCATGAAGCCAACGCACACGCACACACACACGCACACACACACACACACACACACACACGCACACACCTCGTGTATGGTCATGAACCCCTCAAACATTACCTGCTCGCTTCATCAACCTGCAGGTTCCAGTGAAATGAAATCTGTTATGTTTAAATCTTCTATGTATGATGTCACATGTCATGTATGATGTCACTTCCTTCATCAGTTAAGAGCCTGACCCGATGCCCAGTCCTCTGTCAGAACCTGTTGGGTTCTGGCTTGAACACCAGCAGCAGAACTTTCTTTCTGCTTGTAAATGATCGTTTTGTTTTTGTTGTATGAGCCGCTCAGCGACCGACCAGGATCTGGACCTCCATCACGGACCGATACCGAGATGTTGGGTTGTGCTGCGTTTGCTGCCTGTCGGTACTTTAAGTATCTGTTTTTTATATTTCTGCCTGTAAAAACCGGAGAGGTGGAGGTTGTTACTCGCCTCAGACACCGCGAGTTTGGCAGCGTTTGGCGTCGTCACAGTCACGTGACTGTGCTTCCTGTTCATGTCATGAACTGGATCCATCCGATCTTCTGTCTGACCGTACAGACCAGAGGTGTTTGTGGTAGACTCTCATGAAAGACACAGTCCTGTTGCATTATGGGAAACGTAGTGTTTTTGTAGTTCAGTTTGTAGTTCTGTTTCCTTTGAACCTGTGACGCACGTTTGTCATCATATGAGACGTTTAATAAAACAGACGAGGTTTATATAAAAACTTCATTTATGTGGCATGAAAACAGGATACAGAGTCCTTCAAAGACGTCAGAGTGGATTAAAATATAAAGATTATTTAAGATTTAAAGACAAATGCAGTCCCAGAATATAAATGATAAAAGTACCCGTCTGTTTAAAAATCAAACTGATGAATCTGATCTGCTGATTGGCTGAGATCTGACACCTCGCAGGGGTTTAAACATTTTCACGCCGCGGCGGTCGGTCGTGCTAACGGCGAGCGTGAGATCAGATTAACGCTGGATAAACAGGACTGATGTGTTCAGACCGCTCAGCGCGGGCTGCAGCGTGGAGCTCTTCTGCCCCCGTGTGGTGGGAGGACAGACTATTCACTGTAAACTGAGTTTGTGTTGAAAGATTCAGGATGCAGGATGAAATCATCTCTAACCTGCTGTCAGATTTTTATTTATACAACCCAACATGACATCACGACTATCAGCACCACAGGTTACAAGCAGAGCTTAAATTTGAAGATTTTTAAAGATTTTTGAAGATCACGTGTCGAGTGAGACAAAACAAACGTGTCAAATAAAACAGATTTAAACAGGTGAACTTCACTTCACTGTCGTACTCCACAGAGTGTGTGTGTGTGCGGTGGCCATGTTGGAGAGGTCGAGATCTGCTCGTAAACAAACACAGTGTGCGTCATTGATCAGTTTTGTGATCATCGATCTGAAGGAATCGATCCTGACCGTGTCTTTTTACTGAATATTGGACGATGGCGGTCGGTGACGGGTCGATCTGATGTGTCTCGATGGCCTCAGGCTGATTTAGTCGTCGCTAATTAAATGTATTAATCAGTGTTTTTTTCTCGTAGTATTTCTTGAAGTTTATTTTCAGCCCTCGTTCGACAGACTGGATGAGAGCGGTCATGTTGTCGTGTTCACCTGTCGTCTGCTGTCGTGTCTCAGCTTCCTGTAGTTCATCTTCATGAATGTGTCGCTGCAGCGTTCACACCTGGACGATGTGACGGTGGTGATCCTGATGCATCTCGTCATCACCTCCTCTCTCTCTCTCTCTCTCTGTCTGACCTCTCTCAGGATGAACTGTGACTCTCCTGCTTTGCCTTTGCTGTGTTTTGACCTCTCCGAGCCTCCGTCTTTCCTCCCCTCCTGTATCCTGTAGGTAGCGTCTCTGGAGTGCATCTTTGACGGCTCTTCAGCGTTAGGACAGCACCTCCCGGAGCTCCCTTCCCCCTCGTCCTCCACCCTCTATGCCCACGGCGAGGACAGCCCCCTCCCCTCCTGCTCCTCCAACCCGTACCCCCCGATCCAGGTAAACCCCTCCCCTCCCCCCTCCTTTGAGGCTGTTGTCATGGTTACCCAAACTTCAGTATTACTTCAGTACTGTCAGTCATACTGTGACTGTTTGTGTCATTTACATCTCATCATCCATCTCATGAGACAAACGTTTATCTTCCTGATCACACCTGATCACACCTGAAAACATCTGATCACATCTGATCACATCTGATCACACCTGAAAACATCTGATCACATCTGAAAACACCTGAAAACACCTGATCACATCTGATCACACCTCAAAACATCTGATCACACCTGAAAACATCTGATCACACCTGAAAACATCTGATCACACCTGAAAACATCTGATCACATCTGATCACACCTCAAAACATCTGATCACACCTGAAAACACCTGATCACACCTGAAAACATCTGATCACATCTGAAAACACCTGATCACATCTGATCACACCTCAAAACATCTGATCACACCTGAAAACACCTGATCACACCTGAAAACATCTGATCACATCTGAAAACACCTGATCACACCTGAAAACACCTGATCACACCTGAAAACACCTGATCACATCTGATCACACCTGAAAACACCTGAAAACACCTGATCACACCTGAGCACACCCGAAAAGACCTGAAAACACCTGAAAACACCCGATCACACCTGAAAACATCTGATCACACCTGAAAACACCTGAAAACACTTGATCACACCTGAGCACACCTGATCACACCTTAAAACACCTGAAAACATCTGATCACACCTGAAAACACCTGATCACACCTGAAAACATCTGATCACACCTGAGCACACCTGTGTAGATCACACGTTTCTGGTATTGAAGTCACAGTAGCTGTGGTATCATGACAACACCGGGCGAGTGAGGAGCAGGGTCGGGCTGAGAGGCATCGCGGGGGCTCAGCAGACTTTAAAGGTTATTCGCCAGGATGAGCTTAGCTTAGCTTAGCATAAAGGCAGAGGGAAACAACTAGCATGGCTCAGTCCAAAGCTCGTGTTTAATCTCTGCTGAGTCTTCTGATCTGACTGTTGTCTTTAACGGGATGATCCTCCATGTGACAGAGTCTTTCTGTCTTTGAGTGAAATCTGTTCTTCAAGCTGGTGACAACATTTCTGTCAGATTGTGATCATGTTAGTTGAGTTTGTTGTTGACGTGTGGTTGGTGTTTATTTCCATGAACATTCATGTTCCCCTCTGGACTTCGGTTCATGACCACCAGCAGAACCCATGATGTTCCCATCAGCCTCAGCTCCAACATACACACTGAGCTGAACTGAGATAGAGATCACGGTAAACATGGCTATGGTATGTCGGCATGTTCACGTCAAAGTGTGACTGTTCCTCATGTAACGATTCAAGCACCAGATGGAGGTCTGGACTGAGCACAGGCTCGGGGGGTGGTGGGGCACATTTCACATGTTGTGTTTGTGACGAGGAATAACTCTGAGCTGCACGCTGATTAGCTGCCGATGAGCTTTCTGCTCGCGGTGACACTCTCGGGTGGAGAAATCTCCACATCCCGCTCTTCATTGTTTCCTCCACGCTTGATCTGCGGCAGCCGGCCTGACGTCAGCAGGCAGCTATCTCCAACACCTCCGCCGCGATAACGCGATGAATGGATCCTCACATCCCACAAAGACGCTGAAGGCTGGGAGGACGTACTGTACACTCCTTTTTTTTATTATTCCTTTCATTTTTTCATCTCCCTTCCTCCGCCTCTCGCTCGCTCTCCTCTGCAGCGCCATGGCAACACAGGAGATGAATGCCGACAAAGAAAATCCTGACGGCAGGAAAATGGAGGAGGAGGAGGAGGAGGAGGGTTGAACCTGCAGAGAAGGACAAGGGCAGATTTAGTGAGTCTTTCTGTGAGGGAGGGGTTGATAGTAAAATGCAGAATAGCTGACCTCCTCTTCGTCCCCAACAGAAAGATTTACAGCAGCTCTGATGTGTATTTATCACCGAGACAAAGGACTGCGAGGCCATGAAATGACTTATCACTAATGCCTCTTCTTCATCGTCTCATCTCTGCTACACTTCATTCCCAGCTGCCGCAAGGGATGCTGGGAGGACAGGCCGGCTCTATTTATAGCCGACGGGGTTTCAATCAGTCCTGGAATTTCAGGGAAATCATGAAATGTTGGGGTGCCTTTTCCAGGCAGGGAGAGTCTGAGGAATTCAGGGAAACAGCAGCATGTCTTTTCAGACGGATCCAAACATTTCAGGTTTATTAACAGAAGTCAAAATAGTTATACAGACCTGTATTGACCCGATATAAGACGACACTGATTTAAAGAAGACCTCCCTCCACAGACTGAACATCAAACATCAAACTAAACATCGGACTGAACATCAAACATCAAACATCAAACTAAACATCAGACTGAACATCAAACATCAAACTAAACATCGGACTGAACATCAAACATCAAACTAAACATCGGACTGAACATCAAACATCAAACATCAAACTAAACATCAGACTGAACATCAAACATCAAACTAAACATCGGACTGAACATCAAACATCAGACTGAACATCAAACATCGGACTGAACATCAAACATCGGACTGAACATCAAACATCGGACTGAACATCAAACATCAAACTAAACATCAGACTGAACATCAAACATCGGACTGAACATCAAACATTGGACTGAACATCAAACATCGGACTGAACATCAAACATCAAACTAAACATCGGACTGAACATCAAACATTGGACTGAACATCAAACATCGGACTGAACATCAAACATCAAACTAAACATCAGACTGAACATCAAACATCAAACTAAACATCGGACTGAACATCAAACATCAGACTGAACATCAAACATCGGACTGAACATCAAACATTGGACTGAACATCAAACATTGGACTGAACATCAAACATCAGACTGAACATCAAACATCGGACTGAACATCAAACATCAAACTAAACATCAGACTGAACATCAAACATCGGACTGAACATCAAACATTGGACTGAACATCAAACATCGGACTGAACATCAAACATCAAACTAAACATCAGACTGAACATCAAACATCGGACTGAACATCAAACATTGGACTGAACATCAAACATCGGACTGAACATCGGACTGAACATTGGACTGAACATCAAACATCGGACTGAACATCAAACATCGGACTGAACATCGGACTGAACATCAAACATCCGACTGAACATCAAACATCGGACTGAACATCGGACTGAACATAATGTTAGTCATGAAGTTAGTTCAGACATAGGAGCCCTCGTCAAGTGAAAAAAAAGATAAATCCAACATTTTTGTCCAAATCTGTTTAAGGCTGATTCTTCTTCTAATGTATCGTACACACACACACTCTCCTGTCCTATGAATGTTAGCACGTTAGCTGTTAGCATTATAAAGAAAGGCAGCGGTCGTCTTCGGCAGCCTGACTGTCCTTTTTGTTGGCAGTAAACGTCCTGAGGCGTCACTTCACTTTGACTTTGAGGATGGACATGAAGAAACTCAGTTTGTTATTTTGGATTCATAAATATGTTCTCTTCTTTGTCCTGATGTTGTTTGGATTCGTCCATAAATTGATGTTTCAGATCAGGATTGGTTATATAGAGTTGGATGTAGTCTTCATAGAGATCAATATTTTTCTCTGATTGTGACCGAGTGGAAACATAAAGATAGAAAACCCAGTATGGAACCCTGTGGCACTCCATCTGAGATGTCAGCGCATCTTTAATCAGAGTTTTTGGATGAATAACTTTACTTTCTTCATGATTGATTGAAGCCACAACCACTCAAGTACTGTAAGAAGTAGAAGAGCAGCAAACAAAACAATGATTTTATTTATTCAGGAAAAAATGAATGACACAGAAAAAACAACTAATCTCACAAACAAGTCTGAGAAATTAGAGCCGAGTCCAATTTGAACACTTCAGCTCTGCACAGTCGTGTCTGTTGTGTAAATTATGTATTAATAGTTTTATTTTTATTTAAACTTGATTGAGTTCAGCTGGTTCTCAAAGGAGAAAAAGTATCAACACTTAAATCTTTTTATTTGGCGAGCTGTCGTCCAGAGACAAAAACATATAAATATATTTTATTTAATAAGTTTTGATATTTTCTGTTCATTTAGTTTCATTTCTTTAGTGTCTGGTTGTCACGGCTCCTGAGTTTCTTTCAGACGTCGGTCTGTTTTAATGAACTTATCTCTAAATGAACTGAATCAGCCGTCGTGACGGTCGTTCCGCTCATCACACGTCGCCGTGCTGTCCGTCACCGCCGTGATAACTCAGCGAGTTTCCCCGTGCTGACTCATCTTTGGAAAGAGACTCGAAGTCTGAGGACTGAAGTAGGACAGAGGTCAGCTGGACTAAACCCACAGCGGACCGGGAACCAGGAGGAGGAGAAGGAGGAGGAGGAGGAGGAGGCTGCTGAGGTTTCCAGACTGCAGAGAGATCAGAGGACTAATTTCCTCGCTGCCTGCGCTCTCTTTAAACACACACACACACTCAGACACACTCGTCGTCGTCTCTCCGTCAGCCCTGCAGTCTGTTGTTGCTGTCTGCTTCAGACAGACGGAGGCTGGGCGACCGACCGGCTGCTCCGCGATGCTCCCTCACCCCGGCAGGTTAATCCTCCCCCTGAGGCTCCTCTCTCTCTTTCTCCTGTCGAGTCCGGCGTCCGCCGACCACGTCTGCCACCGCTGCTCATAACTGAGAGGAAGAGGGAGGAGGAGGACGACCTCCTCTCTGCTCCGTCGCTTCAGCATCTGGTCACCTCCATCAGCTCCTCTGCAGCCTCCCTGTTTGTGTCTGTGAGGAGGAGGAGGAGGAGGAGGAAGGAGGGGGGACACAAGGTGGAGTGAAGCCCCCCTCCCATCGTCTGCTCTCCAGCCAGCACCACCTCAGCCACCCCGCAGCCTGCAGCAGGAGCGAGAGGAGGCGACACACCACCTCCACCTCCACCTCCACCTCCAGCACAGCAGCAGCAGCAACAAGCAGCATGCTCAACTCTGTGTGGTACGCCAAAAAGATGGGCCGCCGCATCATGGGCACCCTGAGGAGAACCAAGCGGCTCCACCGGCGCCTTCTGGTAGGTCACCCACCCTCCACCCTCTCTGAGCCCCCCACCCATATAAAAACAAGCTGAGGAGGTGGTGGTGGTGGTGGAGGTGCTGCACTGATGCTGTAGCGTGATTCATATGATGGTACAGCTCTCTGAGTGTGTTGTTGTAAACGTATCGATCGTCGTCTGTGGAGGTGACGCCGCTCGATGAGGCAGAGGTGGAAAAGTTGCAACAGGAGCTGCTGCTGCTGCGTCATGTGGAGGATCACAAACCTCCACAAACCTCCACAAACCTCCACATACCTCCACCTCTGCTTCACTTCTCCACCGCAGATGGAGAAACGCCCTCATCCACAACCTCATCATCATCATCCTCATCAGATAAACACGCTGTGTGTGATCTGTGAGCTGCTCGTTTGATCCGAACATCACATCGCTGTGTGTCGGTAAATGTTGACGTACACACACACACACACACACACACACACTGTGCTGGTTGTTCCAGAGCTTTCAGCAGCTGTGGGTCGATCTGACGTGAACGCTGAGCTGTAAATCTCCCTCGTGTTTCTGTTGATGTCAGGTGTGTGTTTGGATCCCGTCACACCTGTGCATTGTTTTTAATAACACACTGTGTGTGTGTGTGTGTGTGTGAACGAGGCGGCGTGTTGATGTGGAGAGATTTACCTGCATAAACAGCAGCATCATGTTCTGGGCAGATGTGAGGAACCCCTGCAGTAGCACATGCCTTCCCGGCGTTGCCTAGCAACCTCCAGGCTCCTGACACGCAGCACTACCCCACCGCCTCACACACACACCAACATACATGCGCGCACACACACACACACACACACACACACTGTAATGTCGGTTTACTCTGAGGACAAACTATAAAAACTCGAGCTGAGCATTTTAAAAATGTGTCACAGTCACGAAGAGAGACGAGCCGTTTCCCATCAGCCCACAGATAGCTTCGTCTGTGGTGAGTTCACTGTCTGTAATAACATCAGGACAGGCCAGCGTCTGTGGTGAGTTCACTGTCTGTAATAACATCAGGACGGACCAGCGTCTGTGGTTAGTTCACTGTCTGTAATAACGTCAGGACAGGCCAGCGTCTGTGGTGAGTTCACTGTCTGTAATAACATCAGGACGGACCAGCGTCTGTGGTTAGTTCACTGTCTGTAATAACGTCAGGACAGACCAGCGTCTGTGGTTAGTTCACTGTCTGTAATAACGTCAGGACAGACCAGCGTCTGTGGTGAGTTCACTGTCTGTAATAACGTCAGGACAGACCAGCGTCTGTGGTTAGTTCACTGTCTGTAATAACGTCAGGACAGGCCAGCGTCTGTGGTTAGTTCACTGTCTGTAATAATAACATCAGGACAGACGAGCGTCTGTGGTTAGTTCACTGTCTGTAATAACGTCAGGACAGACCAGCGTCTGTGGTTAGTTCACTGTCTGTAATAACATCAGGACAGACGAGCGTCTGTGGTTAGTTCACTGTCTGTAATAACATCAGGACGGACCAGCGTCTGTGGTTAGTTCACTGTCTGTAATAACGTCAGGACAGACCAGCGTCTGTGGTGAGTTCACTGTCTGTAATAACGTCAGGACAGACCAGCGTCTGTGGTTAGTTCACTGTCTGTAATAACGTCAGGACAGACCAGCGTCTGTGGTGAGTTCACTGTCTGTAATAACGTCAGGACAGACCAGCGTCTGTGGTTAGTTCACTGTCTGTAATAACGTCAGGACAGACCAGCGTCTGTGGTGAGTTCACTGTCTGTAATAACGTCAGGACAGACCAGCGTCTGTGGTTAGTTCACTGTCTGTAATAACGTCAGGACAGACGAGCGTCTGTGGTTAGTTCACTGTCTGTAATAACGTCAGGACAGACGAGCGTCTGTGGTGAGTTCACTGTCTGTAATAACGTCAGGACAGACCAGCGTCTGTGGTGAGTTCACTGTCTGTAATAACGTCAGGACGGACCAGCGTCTGTGGTTAGTTCACTGTCTGTAATAACATCAGGACGGACCAGCGTCTGTGGTTAGTTCACTGTCTGTAATAACATCAGGACGGACCAGCGTCTGTGGTTAGTTCACTGTCTGTAATAACATCAGGACGGACCAGCGTCTGTGGTTAGTTCACTGTCTGTAATAACATCAGGACGGACCAGCGTCTGTGGTTAGTTCACTGTCTGTAATAACGTCAGGACGGGCCAGCGTCTGTGGTTAGTTCACTGTCTGTAATAACGTCAGGACAGGCCAGCGTCTGTGGTTAGTTCACTGTCTGTAATAACGTCAGGACGGACCAACGTCTGTGGTTAGTTCACTGTCTGTAATAACGTCAGGACAGACCAGCGTCTGTGGTTAGTTCACTGTCTGTAATAACGTCAGGACAGACCAGCGTCTGTGGTTAGTTCACTGTCTGTAATAACATCAGGACGGACCAGCGTCTGTGGTTAGTTCACTGTCTGTAATAACATCAGGACAGACCAGCGTCTGTGGTTAGTTCACTGTCTGTAATAACATCAGGACGGACCAGCGTCTGTGGTGAGTTCACTGTCTGTAATAACATCAGGACGGACCAGCGTCTGTGGTGAGTTCACTGTCTGTAATAACGTCAGGACAGGCCAGCGTCTGTGGTTAGTTCACTGTCTGTAATAACATCAGGACAGGCCAGCGTCTGTGGTTAGTTCACTGTCTGTAATAACGTCAGGACAGACCAGCGTCTGTGGTTAGTTCACTGTCTGTAATAACATCAGGACAGGCGAGCGTCTGTGGTTAGTTCACTGTCTGATCTCTACAAAGTGTAACTTTTAGCTTCAGAATTTGAAGCTCTGTGATTGGGCGTTTGTTAGTGAAATGCACCCTGGGAGTTGTAGTTGATGTCCACAGACTTCTTTTTTGAGGCTTTAATTATCTTAAACTCGTCTGTAGTTGTTCGTTTCCGTCGTCTCCTTCATGTTGTTCTGTTGATGGAGCGAGGCACTGAGTCTGTCAGGGTTGTTGGTTCGATTCCTCCGTCCTGACGCCGTGTTCCTCGGTGGTTTGGATCATGTCTGAGCTGTGTTTCGATGTCTGACGTGAGCCCGAGCTCAGATTCATGACTGTAATCTGTTTGCTGTCCCGTCAGGCGTGGATCATGTCCTCCACCTGCAGCCCACCGCGGGTTAATGACACGTGAAACGGCTCACCGTCACACGGAAACAACACGCTAAAGGTGTATGGAGGACATGGACACACTGTTGTAGATGTAGTTTAACATAAATTTGTCCAACATGTCATTTCATTTTATTTTGGATGTCTTGTCCAGCACATCTGAACTTTCTGTCTCACTTTCAGGTCATAGTGTGTCCTGATTTAGCTTTGAGTTTCATGAGAAGACTTTATGACCACAGTGAAAGTCAGTCACATGTTTACCTTCAGCCTGACAAGAAATGATTCAAATAAAAATCACGTTTATTTGGAAAGCTCGGGAGAGTCTTCGACTCTCTGAAGCTCCACGGCGAAGGAAGGTGGGAAGTCTGCAGCCAGCATGACCCACAGAGCTCGTGAGGAACTGTCTGGTTTAAACTCCACAAAGCTGTCATCGTCGTTCTACCATGAACAGTAAAAAGACTGCAGGGGAAATTCTTTTTATTTTGCTCAGTTCATTTAGGTCAGTTTTAGGTTTGGTTTGAGTCTTCTTCGTTTTGGGACGTCCCAAAAGAAAACGTGGAGCCTCTGGAAGAAAAAGAACAGCCAACTGATCAGATATTCAGAATCTACGAATATTCAGACATCGTTTTTATTCAGACTGTCTTAGATCCTGCAGAGTGACGTCCTGGTTCTCTTTGACCTGCTGTCCTTTTTTTAAAGCTCTCTGTGCCTGCCTGCTTGTGTCACCACTCGTGTTGCTGCTCTTGTTGCCGCTCTTGTTGCTGCTCTTGTTGCTGCTCTTGTTGCTGCTCATGTTGCTGCTCATGTTGCTGCTCTTGTTGCTGCTCTTGTTGCTGCTCATGTTGCTGCTCATGTTGCTGCTCTTGTTGCTACTCATGTTGCTGCTCTTGTTGCTGCTCTTGTTGCTGCTCATGTTGCTGCTCTTGTTGCTGCTCATGTTGCTGCTCATGTTGCTGCTCTTGTTGCTGCTCATGTTGCTGCTCTTGTTGCTGCTCTTGTTGCTGCTCATGTTGCTGCTCATGTTGCTGCTCATGTTGCTGCTCTTGTTGCTGCTCTTGTTGCTGCTCTTGTTGCTACTCATGTTGCTGCTCTTGTTGCTGCTCTTGTTGCTGCTCATGTTGCTGCTCATGTTGCTGCCCTGTTGGGTTAGTTGGTAAAGTTTGGACTGCTCGTGTTGCCGTCTCCATGAATCTCTGCGATTGAAACAGGTCAAACATTTGGAATCAGCTGAGAGGAAACACAGATTATGACGACCAGCAGCAGTTAGCAGCGTTTGTCTCAGTGTTCATTGGAGCAGGACTGTCATCTCTGTTGCATGTTGATGGCAGCGTGTTTATCTTTGTTTTCATGGTGACGTCAGTCAACTTGGGCTCATTTTCATGGTCAACTCTTAGTTGTCGTAGTTGCTTCACCTTTGACCTGCTGTACTTACTGAAGTTTACATCATGACATTTCAGGTGTTCATTTTAGAGCTGATTAATCTTTAAAGTCTGATTTCAGCTTCAAAAATGTGAAGATCTTTTTTTCTTCTTAACTCCTCTGTGACAGTAAACCGATGATAGAAAAACAAATCGTCACTTTTGGATTTAGTAAAACACTGATCAATGTTTGGACCAAACAAACAGTTCTCTGAGAAAATGATCGACAGATCAATCAATAACAAAAGTTCAGTTCGATCTCCAAACTAACTAACTAACTCGTCTGACCGTGTCACCGTGTTCACAGCTGCAGGTTGTGATAAATAAATCACGTTCCTACAGACAATGTGCACATTAATGAAGGAAAGATACTTCAGTTAACGGAGCACAGCCCCTCCATGTTTTAAGATAACGACATTTTAAAGGTTGTATCTAATTACTGACCCCATTAGTGGACGTAATCACCTCAGACGCTCGAGGAACCTCCAGGGACCCCCTCAAACACTCCTGCACCATTGAGGCCTCGGGGTTCTGCAAAGAGGGCTTCAAAATCACAGTGAAACGACTGAATGTTGTATTTGTGTGTCGTGTTGACGTGATGGGAGCTGCAGGCAGGCGTGTGTTGACCTGAGCGGCCTGTAGGTGGAGCTGCAGATGCACAGCAGCAGAGTTCAGATCCTCCGTCAGCGCTGCAGCGCTCGGTGTTTCATCTGGAAACACTGGATGTGTTGACGAGGACGCAGCAGTGAGATGGACTCCCCCCTCCTCTCTCTCTGTGTGGTGTATATTTATACTGTGACGTGTTCAGTTCACTTCATCGGATTGATTTGCTCTCTAAATGCTGCGTTTGAGTCCCTGTTGTCATGAATCGTGTGGGTCAGCTTCCAGATTCCTGCACATTTAACGCTCTGGGCTGATTCTGATGGAGCCTGCAGGCTGAACACGGCAACAATAACCCACTTTACTGATCACATGACAGTTTGATACATCACTAACAGATATTCATGGACGCAGATCAATATGCTTTGTCTCCTGTGGTGATGAATATGAATGGAGACGAGGCGTTCAGGGACCATCCAGGCTGGTTTCATGCTGATTTTGACGTTACGGTTGAGTCGTGTATGCAGATGAAACTCTGATGTGTCGGCTTGTTTTCGTGGATGCTGGAGAGAGAATGATCTGGAAACGCTCCTCCCACCAAACGCCGGCTCTTCTCCTGGATTTTAAATCCACTTATGAAATCCGTCCAGCAGCACAGCGACCGTTGTCATGTCAACAGCGGTATCTAGGGCATATTTTATGTTGTATAAATTATTTTCCCATTCATAATTTACCTGACGTAAAGGCTGGATACTATTATTCTACACCGTGCATACAGCACCATCTGTCAGGGCTGCGTATAGATTCAGTATTAAAACTGAGCTGGATTTTGAGGCTGATATGGAGATTTAAAATAAATACAGTCTATATGTTTGTTTCATTAGTGATTGCAGCCTGAAGCAACAGCGCTGCTGCGTGGTCGCGTTCGCAGTTTGACTAACACAAAAACTGCAAAGTTACACTTTTAAAGGTCCAGTGTGCAGTGTGTAGGATTTAGTTACATCACATGGTGAAATCGCTGCATTGTAATCTCCTCACATCACCCTCACCTACCTAGTGTAAAAGAGAAACAACATTTAAAGGACCCTGTTTAGTGTCAGTATTTAGTTTGCCTGTTCTGGGCTGCTGTCATGCATACATGCATGAAAACAGAGTTATGAATATTATATTTCATGTCTGACTTAGTCTGAAAATAGAGACCCTGAATCTTACACACTGAACCTTTAAACATAGATTTTGTAAAATGATCTTTATTAATCTTAATTTCCCAAAATATGAGGTGACTAAACATCCATATTTTCAGTTTGAGAAGCAGTGATCAGGATTTTAAATAGATCTAATGTGCAGAGTGATGATCTCTTAGCTTTGTTGACTTGTTATTCGATCAGCTGTGTCCTAATTTAAATTCAGATTTTACTCATTTTGTATTTTATGTGAGTAAAGTTTGTGAATGTATCTTATTTTGTTGAATAAAAAGGGTTTTATAGAAAAACATGCTAATAATCAGTGTTGTTACTGTAGGTACGTTCATATTGAAGGAGTAGTGCCCAGTATCACTCCCCAGAGGATGAACCCTCTTGATCTTTGCATCACTTTCAGGATTTGTTCACCCTGAACAAGAGAAAACTGTTACTGTGTTTATGACATTAGTTCAGTCAGTGTGGATCCATCTGTACTGAATGTTTTCAGTCTTCTGCTCTTGTTATGTTCAAATCTGGTCATCATCATCATCATCAGCCTGCGAGGTCTGTCAGGTTTTCATCTCCAGTTCTGCAGAGAACATCCAAAAGAAAGCTGCAGCTCTCCGCCTGCTGCCGCTAACCGGGAGTCCTCGTCACATCCCCCCCTCGCTGCTGACGCTGACATGCTCGTCGCTGTGTTTGAATCCGGGGGCGACATCGATTATTCATGCAGCGAGCATGGAGCCGCCCCCCCCTCGTGCTGACATGTGCCACGCTCGCTGAAGCCGATTAATTGGCAGGAGAATGAGAGAAGACGAGAGGGAGGGTGTCACAGAAAAGAGCAGCTGAAGAGGGAGGAGTGTTATTGTGCTGTGGTGGTGGAGGGAGGTGGTGGAGCCTGAGTAACAGGATTGAGTTTGGATCTGTTGCTGTCGCACCGCACGCACCGAACAAGCCTGTCCAGATCTGAGGGAGCCATCCATAATTTAGTATCCTCCTCCTCCTCCTCCTCCAATCGGGAATCCCCTCCAAGGAGATGACCACACATTACCCCCGGCAGGAGTTCACCTCCAAGGCCATGAACGGAGCCGAGAAGAAGCTGCCACGGGTCAACATCAACCTGCAACCGGAGTCCATCGCCCACCTGCACCCGCTCCAGAGACAGCACGCCATCGAACTCCACCGACAGCAGCAACAGCAGCAGCAGCAGCAGCAGCAGCAGCCGAGTCGTCCGCAGGTCCAGGCGTCTCTGTCGACGTTTACCGCCTGCACTGTGCCGGCGTCCTGCCGAGCTCGCAGTCGCTTCCTCAACCTGCGCGACAGCGTCAAGAAAAGCCCGACCAAGAGTACCGCGAAAGTGGTCGGCGGCAGCCACGCCGCAAGCAGGCCGGAAATACCATGGGTACCCTTTACTTTCACTAAGGTACTTCAACACTGACCACATGGTCTGTTCGAGGTTGGTTCTTTGGTTCTTTAATCCTGCCGGTACCTCTGTGTCTGAGGGGTTGATCGCAGAGTCATAGGTGAGGCTGGACCGAGTCTGTTTGATGAAGTCCTCATGTTTGTGTCTCAACAGAAAGTACAGCTGTTTGCAGCTCCAAGTACTCGTAGCACCGAGGTGGTACTGCGATTTGTAGCAGTGAATCTTGTTGGCATGGACTGTTGGGTCAGATTTGTTGTCTTGCGTACTTTCTCTTTGATGCTCAGTGAAATTGTTTCCAGTTTTTGAGTGTAGATTTACTTGAACAAAGTTCTTGTGCAGCTGCTTGTGTCAACATGTGACACTGCAGGATGTGTCGTGTTTTGCCTTCATCAGGTAAAGTCTGAGGACATAAATCACCTGTATTCATGACATTACAGGACTCATGGTACTGTTGATCAACAGTGTGTAAAGTGTGCAAGACCCTGTTTGTACTTACAGTCCAGAACCAGACTGATTTGGTGCTGAATCTTTGGCGTTGGCTCGTTCTCGTCTTGGTGTTGTGACCTCTGACCCTTGACCTCACGGTGCTGTTGGTGCACCTGATGGTCGACTGTCTGCACATGTCCGCTGGTGTTTGGTGGGAGTGTTTGTGTGAGCTGCTGTCAGACTCAGATTGAGTTACTACAGGTTGTCAGTTCATGGAGAATCGATACAGAGCGTCCGTGTGTCGTCATGACATCTGTCGGGTTGCAGCTGAAAACCTCGTCTCTCCTTCATCCATCAAACAGCTTCATCAGCTTCGTGTTTTCATCTTTTATTTCTGCTTCTGTTTCTGTGTTGCTGTTGATCAACATTTGACTGTTAAGATCCAAATCGCTTGATCTGTTGTTAGAGTTTAGTTTTGGATGAAATCTTTTAGTCCACAAATGTCCCACAGTCTTTAAATGTCTCATTTAGTCTGATTTAAAGTTTATGGATCAAACAGTTTGTGAAACAGTTCTGGTGGTTTGCTTTGGGTCGGGCCGGGTCGGGTCGGGTCGAGCTCTCTCTCACAGTGTCAAAGATCCCGTCTGTACACGAGCGCTCACTCCTGTCAAACACAGCCTCTGTCCTCCGTCACAGTTTGTGTTCTTTGGGCAGCGGTGGAGCTCCATTGTCAGAGGCTTTCCGAGCGGCGCTCCAGAAGTAGGGCTGGCGGATCAATGCGGTCGATGTGCGGGGGCTAATTTTAGCGCCTGTTGGTTTTCCATGGGCTCCACGTTCTGCTGCTGCAGCACAACAATTAAGCCTCTTCGAAACAGAGTGGCACTTCCTGCTGGCGGCTTCACGAGGTCCTGCTGTTGCATAATGGAGGTCAGAGTGATGAAGGCCGCCACACGCTCACTGCTCTTTATGAAGGTTTACATGAAGAAAATACTAATTATTAAAGATGAAGCTTTTAGCAAGGAACGGGGAAATCATGACTTTAATATTTACCTGAAAGGTGAACAGATAATATTTAAAACAGATCAGAAAGAATTAAAATATATTCATACAGCTTAATTAGGATTCACGTGAACGTCACATTGATTTATTAATGTCTGCTGATCGATGAAGCATCAACGTGTCTGTAAAAAGTAATTTTTAAGGTTCACGTCCACAAAATCTCCATGAACAGATATCTGTATATGACAGCAGAATCTGGAGGAACCAGAACAGTTCTGGTTTCTTTGGTTTGGTATGTGACACACAGCAGCTGTCGTCTGAAAACGATTTCAAACCTCTATCTGGATTCATATTCACGTTTCTGTCTCTGCATTCACACGTCGAGTTTGTAATATTCAGATTGTTAGAAAGTAAAGAACAGTTCCTGATTCCTTCTTCTTTCCTGGTTCTGCTCATAACGTGTCATGATTAAAATTTAAACCAAACGCTTCATGAACAGAAAAATAAATGTTAAAATCGTTGATGTGAACTGATGTTGAATCCTGAACAGAACCGGCTCAAGAACCAGAGCAGATTTGGTGGAAACAAAGTTCTCAGAATTGACGGTTACAGACGGATACTTTATCGTCCTCACAAGGAAGTTTGTGACCACAGTCTGTGCAAATATAGATACATTAAACACGAGAACACGACCACAGAACGTTTGATACATTTAATACAGGACATTTGTGTCATGTCAGTTCTGGTTTCAGGAGGTCTGCATAGAGGAAAATGTTCACGTTCAGGTTCTGCAGCATCGTCGTGTTTAGGCTGAATTATAATTTAGTTATGTTACAGTTATTTCATATATATTGAAGCAGCATTGTCGTTGTATCAACATCTGCAACATCTGTGTGAAGTCAGCAAACAAAGAAAGCTATAATTCATCGTCATGGCAACAATATTCATTTTCAGTGACACTCTGGAGAGATACATACAATAAGAAATAATACATCAAACTCAGTGATATGTTGTCTCCGGTTCTGGGTCCGGACGGGACGGAGAATGGGTCTGGACCTGGACTGAGGTCCACGTATTAGTGACCTGTGACAGACGGACTGAACTCATTTACAGGCCAAGACCGGTCTCTGTGACTGAGAGGGGAACAAGTCTCGAACAACTCCAGTTTGACAAGCTGCCTCAGCCTCTCACTGTACCACATGTATGATGACATGTATGATGACATGTGTGATGACATGTATGATGACATGTATGATGACATGTGTGATGACATGTATGATGACATGTATGATGACATGCATGATGACATGTATGATGACATGTATGATGACATGTACAGTTCCATGTACAGTGATGGCAGAGAGCAAACAGGCCATCATGACTGTCACAAACTGAAGTGACCTTTGACCTTCTGTCACCGTCAGCGTTCAAACTCTGATTGAAATATCTGCTGCAGTTCAGTAATCACAGAGAGGACGTCCACGCAGGGATTTAACACACACACACACACACACACACACACACACACACACACACACACTCTTTAATCCTCTCAGAGCAGCAGATGGGCAGTCAGTCAGTTTGTCACATCAGGATCGAGTGTCAGGTAATCTGTCAATCACGGAGCGTCTTCCTGTGATTGGCCGACCTCTCTGACACCCTGTGTCACACTCCGCCCCGCTGGCGCCTCAACATGTTAAAAACAAACAGACCTGTCAGTCAACACAGACATGCATACATCCTCCTCCATCCTCTTCCATCCTCCTCCTCCACCCTCCTGCTGCTGTTCATCTGTGCTGCACTGTGTTTGTCTAACCTTTGACCCCTCACCATGCTATTGTTCAGCAGGCCGAGGCCACCCCGCCCTCCTCTCCCATAATCCCTGTGATCCCAGTCTCACCAATCGCAGCTGAGACCACCATCATCCCTCCGACGTCACAGGTTTCTTTTTTGTTGTTGTTTTGATTTCCCTCCACCTGTCTGTCTGTCTGTCTGTCTGTCTCTGTCTGTCTGTCTGTCTCTGTCTGTCTGTCTCTGTCTGTCTGTCTGTCTGTCTGTGTCTGTCTGTCTGTCTGTCTGTCTGTCTCTGT
Source organism: Sciaenops ocellatus (assembly GCA_033000465.1). Lineage (NCBI taxonomy): Eukaryota > Metazoa > Chordata > Actinopteri > Sciaenidae > Sciaenops > Sciaenops ocellatus. The sequence goes on along the minus strand of CP136881.1, from coordinate 1,573,304 downwards.
CTGTCTGTCTCTGTCTGTCTGTCTGTCTGTCTGTGTCTGTCTGTCTGTCTGTCTGTCTGTCTCTGTCTGTCTGTCTGTCTCTGTCTGTCTGTCTCTGTCTGTCTGTCTGTCTGTCTCTGTCTGTCTGTCTGTCTGTCTGTGTCTGTCTGTCTGTCTGTCTGTCTGTCTCTGTCTGTGTCTGTCTGTCTGTCTGTCTGTCTGTCTGTCTGTCTGTCTCTGTCTGTCTGTCTGTCTCTGTCTGTCTCTGTCTGTCTGTCTGTCTGTCTGTCTGTCTGTCTGTCTCTGTCTGTCTGTCTGTCTGTCTGTCTGTCTGTCTGTCTGTCCCATCCATCCTCAGACTGATCTCTTCGTTTGGCTGCTCGTCTCTTTGGTTGTGTAGCGTTGGTGTGTGTTGTCCAGCTGTGGCTCTGATGAGCAGATTACACACAGAAACTTTTCAGAGCCCATCTGGCTCCTCGCGGGCACAAACTGAGCGAGCGATCGAGGCAGACGGAGAGAGAATGAGAGAGTGAGCGAGGCGAGCACAGATCAGTTTAAAGCCATAAGAAGAAGGCGGAGAAGGAGGAGCAGGTCGCCGTCCTTCAGGACTCCATTTAGGCTTCATGCTTCAGCATTGCATCTTCTGCAGCGTGACATGCCGCCATGTACGTTCGCGCTCTGTCCTCGCTAATCTCTGCTCGAGCCGCCGGCTTCCTGTTTGAGCCTGTCAGTCTGTCTTTGGTTTGCTGCACGGCGGGCGGACGGACGGCTTGAGTTCAGTGTGTGCTGTTTGCAGGGGAGGGTGCTCAAGTTCTGTGGGTGGATGTTGATGGGGGTGTATTCCATATTTGTTGACGTTTCCTCTGACGCTGATGTGTCCTCTCTCCTCAGGCCAACCCTCCACCTGTGGTGGTCAACACAGACAGCCTGGACACGCCTCCATACGTGAGTTCACCTGTCCCGTCTAAATGTGTCTTATTGTGACAGCCGTCCGTCCTCTGGACGTCCTCACTCTCTCGTTTGTGATTGGACAGTTTGATGAGTCATGTGATCGTCCTCGAGGTCACAGCAGGTCATTTTATGAAACATCATCACACATGAATCCAGCTTCACAGTCGGACCCAGTTCACGACGTAATACACATTTATACTGCAGCTCTGTACAGAGGAGGCTCATGGGTACCCAGAGAGGCTTTATGCACAGCTCAGAGTGAATCAGCTGATGATGTATTAAAGTGACCTGACGTCTCATTAATGTGTGTGTGTGTGTGTGTGTGTGCAGGTGAACGGGACGGAGGCTGATTATGAGTACGAGGAGATCACGTTGGAGAGGGTGAGACGACGCCAGCCGTCCTTTTTATTTCACTTTGAATCGCGGCCATGTTGTTGGCCTCTGAACGAGCCGCGCTCCATAACTCAGAGTCCTGGCAGCAGCTGATACTGTTCGTTTGACTTTGACACTTTGACGACTTTTATGTTCTTTAACTTCAGAACTTTTAAACTTTTAAACTCCAGAGAAGACCGGTGTCCTCACAAAGCTGCAGGACGTCTTACATTTCTAAACAAAGTAGAAGGAATTCACTGTTTAATGGAAAACAAAAGTCATATTTACTTTTCTGACTCAATCACACACGCGTCCTGCTGCCTCCGTCACTCAAATATCACCAAACGTGGATTAATCCGCTGCTGGAAATAGTCCCCAACAAATGCTTGATAGAAACTTGAGTGAGCTGCTGTACGAAATATTTGTGACGTGTTTTTAAAGATTTACATCTTCAGGAAGAACCACGACACCGGCTCCAAACTGAGATAACATGAGCTAACAGCAGCTAACAAACTGAGCTAACATGAGCTAACAGCAGCTAACAAACTGAGCTAACATGAGCTAACAGCAGCTAACAGCAGCTAACAGACTGAGCTAACATGAGCTAACAGCAGCTACAGTTGTCAGCAGTTTACTTCACTGTCCATCAGGAAACTCTGTAAATCACAGAGAGTTGAGGCGGAGCAGCCGGAGGACATCAGAGGGAAAACCAGAAAACATTTTCTCCATAAAATATGATCCAGTTTCACCAAAATCAGTGAAATAGTTGGTGGTGTGTGACTTAGTGCCGTAAAGCGTTACGTTCTTTCCTGCAAAAATATTTCACAATAAGACAATGAGCGCTTTCTTTCTTGGGTAGGCTTTTATTGTGAAACACCTGCAGGAAGTGTAGAGTTTCAGTTAAAGTAATTCATCACATAAACAGTGTAGTATGACGTGTTGTTGTTTGTAACCTGATGCTTCTGTTGACGTGTTTTGTTTGTTTTTATTGTGGTTGTCATGGCGATCGTCGTGGTATCCAGGGTAACTCTGGACTGGGCTTCAGCATCGCGGGCGGCACAGACAACCCCCACATCGGTGAAGACCCCAGCATCTTCATCACCAAAGTCATACCTGGAGGAGCCGCGGCACAGGACGGACGGCTCAGGTGAGTCTGCTTCAGCATACGTGTTCACCGTGTTGGTCCAGGATCAGGTCCAGGATCAGGTCCAGGTCCAGGATCAGGTCCAGGTCCAGGATCAGGATCAGGATCAGGTCCAGGTCCAGGATCAGGTCCAGTTTCTGAAGCTCGTGTCACGTCTGGACCTTAAACGTGATGTTTTATCAGATAAGAACTGAGTTCATGTCCCGTCGTTCTCGAGCTGTTCGTCATTAGTTAAGAGCTCGTGTCGTTCACCCAGAATCCCCTGCAGCGCCCCGCCGCCTTTCACTGCTTCATTTATAATGCAGCAGGCTGACACACCTGATCCAGGTGATGATGATGATGGTGGTGGTCCTGCCTCAGTCTCAGGTCGCCTCTAACATGAACCCTGTGTGTTGAACTGTCAGTCATCGTGAGGCTCATGTGTCTGACTGAAAGCTCAGGTTCAGCTCAGACAGTCAGTGAAAACACAAAGGTATAAAACGAGCAGAGACGGAGACAACGTTTAAAATAAGAGTCTGACAGATTCTTATTAATAGTTAATTTACTGATTTATTTCTTCGTCCTTGACGTACAGACTGTTGATGTGACGGTTCACAGCTTTGATGCAGTGTTAAACATGAACATGCATCATAAAACCAGCTGGAATAAGATGTAATGACTGAAGTGGTGAAGCTGGTGCTGAGCTCGATGATGATGATGATGATGTCATGGCATGGCATCATGGGTAATGTGTGCAGATATTTAGAATATTTCCATCTTTGATCTTTCTAATAAGTTTCTCTGTTTTTCTTTCCCTTGAAGGTCAGATTATTCACGGCGTCCTCGCTGTGTCTTGGTCTTTAAACTGTGAATATTTTCTGACGTTAAACTAAACGTAAATCCGATGGTTGATTGGGATGATTGACAGTCGATGGCGTTGTGTGTTTCAGGGTCAACGACGTCATCCTGAGAGTGAACGAGGTGGACGTTCGGGACGTGACCCACAGCCGAGCCGTGGAGGCGCTGAAGGAGGCCGGCTCGCTGGTCCGACTCTACGTCCGCAGGAGGAAACCGGTCTCTGAGAAAGTGATGGAGATCAAACTGGTGAAAGGGCCCAAAGGTAACGCAGCGTGTTTGAAATCCATTTCAGTAAAGTTTGAAACGTTCAGGCTGAAGGTGGAGCGTCCTGCTGCTCCTGATGGAGGCGTGGTTGGATGTGGTTGGATGTGGTTGGATGTCTCTGAAATCCCTCAGGGTCTCATGATTATTCAGGCTCAAGAACAAAGCCTGCGTTTCCACGGAAACATCCCAAAATATGCCTCTGTGCATTAATGTGTCCTGATTTGTGCCACTGTTAAATTAGCAGCAGCTCCTAAACGTTTGGCTGAGGTTTTCTAAACGTTACTGTAACACTGTTCTGGTTCTGGTTCTGGTCCAGGTCTCGGCTTCAGTATAGCGGGCGGCGTGGGGAACCAGCACATCCCGGGCGACAACAGCATCTACGTCACCAAGATCATCGAAGGAGGAGCTGCACATAAAGACGGGAGGCTGCAGATCGGAGACAAACTGCTGGCTGTAAGACTCTTTGCGGGGCGGGACGGGGCGGGGCGGGGCGGGGCGGGACGGGACGGGGCGGGACGGGGCAGGGACTGAAGACAGACCAGACTTGTTCAGTAGTTAACTCTTTTTATAAAAAGGCACTCTGTTATGGTATTTATGAGTCTTTAAATCTTCTCCCTGTCTGCTGTCAGATGTTGCTGTCAAACATGACTGACACAGACGACCTGATAATCTAAATTTGTCAGGTGAGACTTGTTTCTCTGTTTGTAGCTCTGACCTTTTCCTTTAATCCAGACGTGAGAAACATTTCAGTTCCTGTAGATTATGGATTTATTTTCAAAGTAAAATCAGCTGATGAAGTTATAAACCAGCTCACGTTTATAACTCTATCAGATCTACATCAGAGACAGCTCAGGCGGACAAATCACAGATTCAAAAGTACATTTCATAACATTCATAATATTTATAATCATGACAGAAATGTGCACGAATGTGAGCGACAGACGTTCATACCTCGTAGCCCTCTGCTGTGTCTTTAAACGAAATGTTGTATGAGCAGTGATCTTCTGTTTCCATCGATCCTCGTGGATCTTTAATGTTTGACTGTATTCATGTAAATAATAAAATGAGAGGGAAACAGAAACTTGTCTTCTGCAGAGTCGACTGTGAGCACAGATAGTGTGTATTAAACTGAAGAGAACAAGAGGAGGCGCTGCGACAATACGAGACGTAGCATAAGATAATATGTTGTCATATTTCTGCTGACAGCTCAGAGGAAGATCTGACCTGTTGATTCAACGTGTGTCAGACTAAGACACCAAAAATAACTTTAGATTTAATAACTGCAGCTGAAACAACATCTGACTGCAACATCGAACTTTGACTCTGTGATACTTTTACTTCAGTACTACAGCACACACAGGTTTGACCTGAGGTTTGAGCGCCTGTGGTCTGATGCAGCATGTTGGGATGATTGTGTGTTCTTTGCTCTCATTAGATGAACGTTGACGCGATGATGTGTCTCCTCTCTCTGTGTTCAGGTGAACAGTGCTTGCCTGGAGGAGGTGAGCCACGAACACGCCGTCACTGCCTTGAAAAACACTCCTGACGTGGTCTACTTGAAAGTGGCCAAACCCAACAGTGTCTTCATGAACGACAGCTTCGCCCCGCCCGACCTCACCAACTGTGAGTGATGATGATCTTTAGTCTGTGGTGATCTCTGTAGAGGCTCAGCGGGCGTTCAGACCTGATCTATGTTTAAAATCTGCTGCAGTCTTTGTTTGAGGTCCAGGTGGGTAACATTACTGTGAGTCTGAAGGTTCATCAGACACCACAACAGCTCACAGAGGGTTAGAGAGTCTGAATATCAGAGTAATGAACCCCTCGGTGCTCTCACGCTGATGTTCGTCCTCAATTGGCCAAACAAGGACATGAATCCTCTGATGGAGGTCTGCTAACACGGAGCAGATTAGCAGGTCCTGGTTCAGACGTGGGCCGCCTGACTTTCTGCCTTTGACCCTGAATTAGCGTGGAACTCATCGGGGACTGCGGCGTGTCTTCGATGGTTCCCCAGCGGCGTTCTTCAACAACACGTCTCAAAGTCGAGGCGAGGCAGAGCTCCTCTCCGACACATTCAGAGCACGAACTCTGGATCGGCTCCCAACGACTCCCTCGATGAACCTTAATGTGGAGACGCTGAAGGACAAAGTGATGCTGGAGAGAAGTGATCAGATGAGTGATGGTCACAAACAGGAAGCTTCACTTCATGTCGACTTCACTGACACTTTACTGGTTTTTCATAAATCTGTGAAACAACTTCAGACCTGCTCCAAACTACCAAACATTGAATAATTGTCCTGACTGTAACTTTAAATGTCAGTTTAATGATCTGAATGATTCATTATTTATGACATAAAAAGGTGGATGTGGTGTTGGTGCTGATTAGAGTCTTGGATATGTCAAACATTAACAACTACATTGATTTGATTGCATTAGTATTTTTCATGTAGTGTCAGATTCTCCCTCTGGACACCATCGTGACCAAAAATGTCTCATTGACTTCCATTCAAACACATTTATTAATCTCACTGTCATTACACTATCAAACCATTCTGTGATGTCAGCATTTCATTTAACTACAGTCATGTTTGACCTTTTTACTGGATTCACCAGATTCAACCATTTTCACTGTGTGTGTGTGTGTGTGTGTGTGTGTGTGTGTGTGTGTGTGTGTGTGTGTGTGTGTGTGTGATCAAAGCTCATCTTGTGTTTCATGTGTCTTTGAAGAGGTGTTTGTTTACAAACATGACCTCAAAAACAAAAACAGCTGTTAGTGTGTTTATGCAGCTGAACTTGACTGAAGAGCTGAAGTTGTTTCACAGATTTATGAAATAAATATTGATGTGAGGATTTTATAGCAGTTTGTTTGGACGTGTACATTTTTACCATGAAGGTGTGCAGAGGGAGCAAAATGCATCAACACAGTTTAAAGACGTGTGAGACTAAAAGACACTGGATTTTACTCAAAAGAAAAGTTCCTGCAAAAATTCATGCCACAAGCTGAAACAGACAAAATGATCAAATGAAAAAAAAGTTGAGAAAAATGCCAGCGGATCAATCATAAGATCAATAAAAGTCAGATTCCAGGTAGTGACATTAAATGTCGACGTGTTTCAGTGATCAAAGTTTCAGGCTTCAGTTTGACGTCCGCAGGTCAGCAGTCTCTGTTCATGTATCAGATTACAACCAGGTGAACGACAGCAGACTGTCTGAAGATCTGACAAATCACATGACGGAGGCGTGATGAGGTCAGGACGACTGAAGCGGCTCAGTGATGTGACGTAGCACTTCCTGTTCTGATGATCAGCTGATCACCGTGACGGTCCGACCGTCGCTGATCGTCAGACGCTCACACCTGAGCGCGATGACGACATCATGACACCATCATTCATGAAGATCAACGCGTCACCATGGATACAGCCAGCATCAACCATGTGATCCCCCCGTTAACCTCTCTGTCTTATCAGCGTCCCTCCTCTGCGTGAAGGACGACAACAAATCCACTCAGCGAGCGCCGAGCGGCATCACGAGCTTCAGCTGCTAATCCACCAACACTGAGGGAGGAGGGCGGAGGAGGGTGGAGAAGGGCGGAGGAGGGTGGAGGAGGGTGGAGGAGCGTGGAGGAGGGCGGAGGAGGGTGGAGGAGGGTGGAGGAGGGTGGAGGAGCGGGGCAGCAGTATGTATGATGATATCCTGCCACAGTGGACGAAGATCTGAGGTCATGACAGAGAAACAACTCTGACTCCACGGTGGAGTCGTCCCATCATGCTTGTGGATGTTCAGACTCAGAACGACCTGAACATTTTCACATTCTTTTTCTTTTGATCAGTCACTTTATGAATCCCAGATTTCACACGTCAGAGTGACCAAAAACCAGATAAAACTGACTAAAACTGTCTTTGTTAGTCTCTGCAACTACTCTGATTAGTCACAATAAACTTCACAGATGAAGATGTGATAATATTCATAAAACAGGCTGCGACATCAGAGACGTTCTGTTGAACACAAACATGTCAAACATCTTAACGTCATTCAGAGCGAACAAAAACAAAAAACCTGTTTTATCATGAAACACTCTAATGTCCTCTAATGAAATGCGTGTGTGTGTGTGTATGTGTGTGTGTGTGTGTATGTGTGTGCGTGTGTGCGTGTGTGTGTGTGTGTGTATGTGTGTGCGTGTGTGTGTGTGTGTGCGTCTGTGTGTGTGTGTGTATGCGTGTGTGTGTGTGCGTGTGTGTGCGTGCGTGTGTGTGTGTGTGTGTGTGTGTGTGTGTGTGCGTGCGTGTGTGTCTGTGTGTGTGTGTGTGTATGTGTGCATGTGTGTGCGTGTGTGTGTGTGTGTGCGTGCGTGTGTGTCTGTGTGTGTGTGTGTGTATGTGTGCATGTGTGTGCGTGTGTGTGTGTGTGTGTGTGTGTGTGTGTGCGTGTGTGTGTGTGTGTGTGTGTGTGTGTGTGCGTGTGTGTGTGTGTGCGTGTGTCTGTGTCTGTGTGCGTGCATGTGTCTGTGTGCGTGTGTGTGCGTGTGTGTGTGTGTGTGTGTGTGTGTGTGTGTGTGTGTGTGCCTGTGTGTCTGTGTGCGTGTGTGTGCGTGTGTCTGTGTGCGTGTGTGTGCGTGTGTGTGT
>CP136881.1:1557638-1562638 GCA_033000465.1 Sciaenops ocellatus | reverse complement strand
TGTACTCCAGGACTCTGTGACATCACAGTTTAATGTTTAAGGCTCTCCACAGGATCACTGCTTTACGCCTCCAACATGACTCTGCACGATTCAAAGACACAACAGGAGCCTTGAACTTTGACCTTGTGTCCTCTGACCTTGTGTCCTCTGACCTTGTGTCCTCAGGGTTGAGAAGAAGGAGAGAGCGAGATTAAAGACGGTGAAGTTTAACGCTAAGTCTCGGGACAGAGGGGTGAGTGTTTGCTTCCTGTTTCTGACCCACGTTAACTCCCATGATGCTTTGTGTGAACTCTGGTTGTTCCTCTCAGTGAACCGACTTGTTCTTAAATGAAGTGTGAACGCGACCTGTCGCAGTGTGTCGGTGCAAACAGAAAAAACATCTCAGCTGACTGAAGAGACAGGACCGATGTTTTTCAGCTGCTCTGTGCTCTCTCCTGTTTGAATCAGAAAAATAAAGTTTTTGTTTCCGGTCGAGAGTTCTGGAGGCGAGTAAAGATCAAAGTGTCGTCAGCAGTTTGTGTAAAATCATCAGTCGCGGACACGTGATGACGGCGTGTGAATTCAACCTGATCTGAAGTCAGTAAGTTTGAGGTCACCTGGTGAAAGTTGTCCTGTGGAGGTGAAGCTTTAGTTTGTTAGAACAACCAGAGGTTGTGCTCGAAACTGACACAAGGCATCATGGGACTGGTAGTTTTTGTTCTGACTGTGTTTCATATTTATCTTTAAAGCAGCCTGATGTGTTTGCATGTTTTTAGAGTTTGTTCATGTCATGACTCCACCTGTCAGACTGTGTGGAGATGAACTCCACCTACTAATGAGTGACTAATGTTTAAAAGCAGCTCGACTCTTTAACAGCATGTTGTTGATCTTCTTCTTGACGTCTCAGCAGCCAAACTGCAGCAGCGCCTCCCCAGCACCTTTTTTTAAAACCGTGTGTCGCTTTAACACGCGTTGCCAAAACTCCCCCCACCCAGCGCCGCCCGCCGACCCACCCGCCCGCCCTCTAACACACCAGACTGAAGGGTGGAGAAAAGAAACCCACCATGCATGAGCCTTCCCTCCCGCCTCATTCAAAGAGAAACGCTTGACATTGACGTCTGACTGTCTGCTGCTCACACAAACCTTCCTTTTCCTCATCATCGCTCACCTGTCTCACCTGTCTCACCTGTCTCACCCCCTCCTCTGTCCTGCTGGATAACAGCTAATTTACATCAATAAAGACTCGACATGAAACAGCACGAAACATCAATGTGAGATGATCAGTCTTTGACTTTGAGGCTGGTTTTTAACACTGCATCCATGTTCTGTAAAATATTTTCTGATTGGTCGAATTCATCTTTGAATTTCCAGATTTTTACCTAAAACCTGCTCACAGTTACAGAAAGATGTAGTCTGAACTGAACTTGATGTTTACCAGGTGTGCTTGCTCTGATTTTGATCCTCACACGAAGGTTTTTATTGGACCGTTTTATAGACGATGAATCTGAATCAGAGCTCTTGTGAACGACGTCACAGCTGATCTGAAACCAGTGGAACGTCCCCCCTCAGCTTTCTCTGCATGTTTTGTCTGCATGTTCACTTCCTCCTCATCCTGCTTTTGTCTGACATCTGCTGCCTTCACTGTCCCCGTGTAACACCGACAGGTCCACATCACTCAGAGCGACGAGCACTGCTCGGCTCAGTTTCTATGCAGATGATACCAAAATGTTCAGCAGACGTCTGATTCTGTGGTTTGGACTGGTTTCAGTGACACATTTACATCTCGTGCTTTGAATAAAAGTGTCCACAGAGTGATAGAAACATTAGAGACAATAGAGGTGTGTATATTTAGTCTGAGTGGAGTTGTATTTAAATCGTCCTGTTAGCGGGTAGCCACAGACTCAAACAAAGCGTCTCATTCTGTCCAAACCGACATCAGACTTCCCTCCATCTCCCCCTCTTCCTCCTCTTGTTTTTTATTCCATCACCCCTCCTCCTCCTCCTCCTCCTCCTCCTCCTCCTCTTCCTCCTCAGCAGTCTCTCAATGACAAGCGTAAAAAGAACCTCTTTTCCCGAAAGTTTCCGTTCTACAAGAGCAAAGAGACGAGCGAGCAGGAGACCAGCGACGTCGACCGTAAGTACCACCAACCGGTGCGGCGGGGCGAGGCCGTCTGTCTGAGAGACGATTGGTCGGGCGACAGGAAGAGAGGCCAGCTGGAGGCGGCGCTGCTGCAAAAGGCGCACTGGTTGTCACGGCAACAGGGCCCGGCTTACAATAATGTAGCGAACCGACCAGAACCTGGTTCAGATATTCACAGTCGGGACCCCCGAGCAGCCTCTGGTTACTGCAGACGTTTCAGCTGTGACGGCTGAATATTCGGACTCCTCCTCCTCTTTGGAGCCAAAATGGCCGCCCTGTAGCCGCGGTGACCGGCTGCGTTCCCTCTGCTCTCTCGGTCTGTCGCTGTAGCTCAGTAACTTTGTGTTTCTTTGTGGTTGTTTTCTCCTCGTTGTTCACTCGGCTCTGCTGACCTCAGGACAACAGTGACGACATGCTATCCAAAGGCCACAGTAAGTCTGTCCCTCCAAACAACACCATCAACACCATCAACAACACCATCAACAACACCACCAACATCAACACCAACATCAACACCATCAACATCATCAACAACACCACCAACACCAACATCAACACCACCAACACCAACATCAACACCATCAACACCACCATCAACACCACCAACACCAACATCAACACCACCAACACCAACATCAACACCATCAACACCACCATCAACACCACCAACACCAACATCAACACCATCAACACCACCAACACCATCAACAACACCATCAACACCACCAACACCATCAACAACACCATCAACAACACCATCAACACCACCAACACCAACATCAATAACAACACCATCAACACCATCAACAACACCATCAACAACACCATCAACAACACCATCAACAACAACACCATCAACACCATCAACATCAACACCATCAACACCATTAACAACAACACCAACATCAACACCATCAACACCATCAACATCAACACCATCATCAACACCATCAACATCAACACCAACATCAACACCATTAACATCAACACCATCAACACCATCAACATCAACACCATCATCAACACCATCAACATCAACACCATCATCAACACCATCAACATCAACACCAACATCAACACCATCAACATCAACACCAACATCAACACCATTAACAACAACACCATCAACATCAACACCAACACCATCAACAACACCAACACCAACACCATCAACATCAACACCATCAACACCATCAACATCAACACCAACATCAACACCATCAACACCAGCATCAACACCATCAACACCATTAACAACAACACCAACATCAACACCACCAACACCAACATCAGCACCATCAACACCATCAACAACACCATCAACATCAACATCAACACCATCAACACCACCAACACCAACATCAGCACCATCAACACCAACATCAACACCATCAACATCAACATCAACACCATCAACACCAACATCAACACCAACAACACCATCAACAACACCATCAACACCATCAACATCAACATCAACACCAACAACACCATCAACACCATCAACATCAACATCACCAACCACCACCAACAACACCAACACCATCACCAACACCAACACCACCAACACCATCACCAACACCAACATAAACACCAACATAAACACCATCAACACCAACATCACCATCAACATCATCAGCACCATCAACCCCCACTACCTCACTGACCAGACAAACTCCCATCAGCCTCGTGTTCTCCACCAGGATCCTTTTTCAGTGATAAAAATACAAATATTTTAATGCTAATGTAAAAGTACTCCCTCCTCGTGTGTCTCTGTCAGTCATCAGGATTCAAACTTTTTTCTGCAGACTGAATTCATAAAAAGTTTCAATCACACGAAGCTCAAACTGATGACGACACAAACTTCTAAACACATTTTTAACTAATATATTAAATATTGAAGATCGGCTCAGTTTCTATGCAGATGATACCAAAACGTCTGATTCTGTGGTTTGGGCTGGTTTCAGTGACACATTTACATCTCGTGCTGTTAGCCTTTGAATAAAAGTCTCCACAGAATGACACAAACTTTCAAACTAATATATTAAATATTGAAATATTAAAATTAGTTTTTACCGTCTGAAGGACAGAGATTCAAGGTGGAGACGTTTCATCAGACTCCAGCTTCATTTGGTTCAGTTATTTATTAAAGGTATTGTTTGTGTTGTAACTGTTTGTTTGGAGTTATATCAGTCATTTGTTACACTACTAGTTATTAGTGAAAGTAATATAACTGTAATAGATTACTGCCCAGTGCTGTCACTGTGATAACAGAGAGCTAGGGATGTAACGGTTACTGGTATTACGGTAAATCGCGGTGAAATTTTACACATATTGACAGCGAGTTATGCCGTCTGTAACTTTAGCTCCAGGAAATAAAATAACACCCAACCCAACACACACACACACACACACACACACACACACACACACACTCTTTCTCATACAGGCACTCCCCTCACTCACACAGGCACACTTCTTATGTATGAACAAAATATGTGAACTAATTTTGTTTACATATTTTGTTCATTTAAAATAAACTCTTTCTGTGCTAATTGTTTGCCCCTTTAATGTGGAAGTTTCATTTTGATCAGATTTTGGCTTCTAATGTTTTAGTATGGAAAGAAAATCACAAGATTTCGTGAAATTATTTCAGTGTCTGTGTTTTTTGGACATTTGTACAGCAATTAAGAATATCGCGATAATATCGTTAACAGTGACAGTTTGGTCACTATAGTCGAGATATCAGATTTTCTGTATCGTTACATTCCTACAGAGAGCATCGTCGTGTTTTAGCATTCAGTTAAAAATTTAAGAAGCTGAAGTTGGTTCCTGGTGGACACATAGACCTTCCTCCTCCTCCTTTTCCTCTTCTTCTTCC